>APFE031472583.1:13193-40466 GCA_000404065.3 Pinus taeda
CAATTGGGTGCCTAAACCGACTCACTCGACAAAGAAAAATATACAGCAGCAATACCTCTATATTCAAAAATAGGTATTTAGAAAACCTGTCCCACAAAACTCTCTCCGGCATAACTGAAGCTCAGCGTTGGCCCTTCTGGCCTCTGCGTCAGCCTCCTGCTGACCTGTGTCAGCCCCAGGACTCTCTGCATTAGTCCTCTGAGGCACTGTGCAGCGTCTGGGAGCCTCTGCGTCACTCCCTCTGCCCTCTGCGTGGATGACGCAGTCTCTTTGGGCTTTGCACTGCTTCTGCTGGGCTCTGCGTAGCCTGGACTCAATGCTGCTCTGGGTCTCTCCGCTTTTGTGCTGGTCTCCTAGTATTGTCCCTGCCTCTCTGCCTCGTACTCACTGCCCCTCGCTGTTGATCACTTATTCACTTTTGCTTAGCAATCCCGCTCTAGCAAAATGAATGACTGATCACTTTGGTGTGTTCTCCAACTGACCCTCAAGCCTCCTCTTATACTTTTCTTGTTGGTCCATCAATGGCCGAGATTAAATTTCTAATCAATAACTAAGATTAGATTTGGCTTGATTCATGACTTTTGGAACCTTCTAACCCAGTTTTATATTAATACCCATTAATAGTTTATTTTTCCTAAGTTTAGACTTAGGAACTCCATTAAAAATATTAATTATTTTAATATATCCCAAACCGGTTAGAATCTGCCCAAACCATTTTGGGTCTTGGAGATCTTATGTGCTTTAGCCTCTCCACTAATTTTCATGGCTAGAGCACATCCAATGCTACCCCAAATCAACATTCCCTCTTAGCGAGGATTGTGCTCTAGTAATACTCCACATTGAGCATCACCCTAATTATCCAACATCGGTCCCTGTGCTGATGCTAGGCCTCCCCACCCAACATCCTCTGCACTGCTGCATCCTGTACTACTGCCCATGGCCCTGCCACTGCCAATGTGGCATTCGTACGGTAGCTCCCTCTGCATCCTTGCTGTCGCTGGTCCATCTTCCCAACACTGCATTTGCACTGCATCCCATCTCATCATGCTGCATTGTGCTACTGCATACTGCTACTGCACTGCAACTCAGTTACTGAGAAGTAACTGATCCACCCATCTTCTGACATCCCTGTCAGGCTAGAAACACTCCCGATGCTGAAGCTCCCTCTGCCGCTAACAAGTACTCCCTCCACTGACCTCTACGTTTTTGTAATAACTCTCCGCATCTCGCACCATTGCACACCTCTCTGTGCCATCCTGCACTAGCGCAACACTCTTGTGCCTCTCGCACTGTTACAGCCTGCTAGCCTCGCGTTGTCCTGGGACTCCTGCACTGTAGCACCCTTTGCCGCTTCATCTGCATCTATCTCTACCGACATCCACTAGTCCTGCTACTCCTCTTCGGGGCTCTTGTAGCAAGGTATAATCCAAGAGGTTGGGTACCTCAAGGATCCTGCCCCTCATTGCTTGTAGTCTGTCTGACTACAGTTCGATGTCTCCCCATTTCTTCTTAAGTGGCACATGAGCACTCATGGCACAATCGTCCTTCTCCTCGACTTCCTCTGTCGCCTTCTACAAGGATCAGCTCTGTCACTCGGGACAGCTGAATCTGCTGCAAATGCTCTGCTCGACTGATGCCTTCAGTTCTCCTGTGATCTGCAACCACGCTCTGATACCATGTTGGAATTTCTAAGTTTAACATGTTAGAAATTCTTCCTATACTATCCGGTTTATTTCTTCCTACTTGTTTAATTACTTAACAAGTTATTTACCATGTAAATACTAAAAATCAACACAAGGACAATATCAACATCTATAAATCATCAACTTAAAGAAAATAAGCACACAAGTGACACCATTATTTTTGGACCAATGTCCTCGGAAAAACCTATTGCGGGAAAACTGGTGCGGCTATTCAGAGGGTTATACTATTATGCAATTTATCAGAGTACAACTGGGTGCCTAAACTGGCTCACTCGACAGAGAAAAATATATGGCAGCAATACCTTTATATCCGGAAACAGGTATTCAAAAAACCTGTCCCACGAAACCCTCTGCGGCATAACTGAAGCTCAACACTGGCCCTTCTGGTGTCTATGTCAGCCTCCTGCTGACCTGCGTTAGCCCCAGGACTCTCTGTGTCAGCCCTCTAAGACACTGTGCAACCTTTGGGAGCCTCTACGTCACTCTCTCTACCCTCTGTGTCGATGTCGCAGTCTCTTTGGGCTTTGCGCTGCCTTTGCTGGGCTTTGCGTAGCCTGGACTGACTACTACTCTAGCTCTCTCCACTTCTGTGCTGGTCTCCCAGTATTTTCCCTGCCTCTCCGCCTCGTACTCACTGCCCTTCGTTGCTGATCACTAATTCACTTTTGCTTCGCAACCCCGCTCTAGCAAAATGAATGACTGATTAGTCTGGTGTGTTTTCCAACTGACTCTCAAGCCTCCTCTTATACTTTTCTCGTTGTTCCATCAATGACCGAGATTAAATCTCTAATCAACGGCTAAGATTAGATTTGGCTTGATCCATGACTTTTGGAACCTTCTAACCTAGTTTTATATTAATAACCATTAATATTTTTTTTTTCCTAAGTTTAGACTTAGGAACTCCATTAAAAATATTAATTATTTTAATATCTCCCAAACTAGTTAGAATCTGTCCAAACCATTTATGGGTCTTGGAGTTCTGATGTGCTTTAGCCCCTCCAATTTTCATGGCTAGAGCACATCCGATGCTACCCCAAATCAACAATTGCTTGTGTCAGCTTCTTTGTCCTTCCTTAGGATAGGAAGGTTGTTGATCTTCCTGAGGGCCATATCTTCGTCAAAGGTGACATCATGACTTATTTCAACTTCCTTTTGACCAACCACATAAATTCTATATCCCTTAGAATTTTCACTATAGCCCACAAATATTCCTTTCTTCCCAGATGCATGTTGGAATTTCAAATTCTAACCCGTTAAAAATTCTTCCTGCATTATTTGGTTTATTTCACCTACTTGTTTAATTACATAGCAAGTTATTTAACCATATAAATACTGAAAATAAACACAAGTACAATCTCAATATCTACAGATCATCATCTAAAAGAAAACAAGCACACAAGTGACATCGTTGTTTTTGGACAAATGTCCCTGAAAAAACCCAATGCGGGAAAACTGGTGGAGCTATTCAGAGGGTTATATTATTATGCAGTCTATCTGAGTACATTTGGGTACCTAATCGGCTCACCCGACAGAGAAAAATACATGACAACAATACCTCTATATTCGGAAACAGGTATTCAGAAAACCTGTCCCACGAAACCCTCTTTGGCACAACTGAAGCTCAACGCTGGCCCTTCTGGCCTCTGTGTCAGCCTCATGCTGACCTGCGTTAGCCCTATGAACCTCTACATCAGCGCTCTGAGCCACTGCGCAGCCTCTGGGAGCCTCTGCGTCACTCCCTCTGCCCTCTGTGTGGATGACGCAATCTCTCTGGGTTCTGCGTTGCTTTTGTTGGGCTCTGCATAGCATGGACTGACTGTTGCTCTCGCTCTCTCTGCTTCTGTGTTGGTCTCCCAGTATTGTCCCTGCCTCTCTATCTCGTACTCACTGCTCCTCGTTGCTGATCACTGATTCAACATTGCTTGGCAACCCCGCTCTAGCAAAATGAATGACTGTTCACTCTGGTGTATTCTCCAATTGACCCTCAAGCCTCCTCTTATACTTTTCTCGTTGGTCCTTCAACGACCGAGATTAAATCTCTAATCAACGGCTAACATTAGGTTTGGCTTGATCCATGACTTTTGGAACCTTCTAACCCAGTTTTTTAATAATACCCATTAATATTTTATTTTTCCTAAGTTTAGACTTAGGAACTCCATTAAAAATATTAATTATTTTAATATCTCTCAAACCAATGAGGATCTACTCAAACCATTTTTGGGTTTTGGAGATCTCATGTGCTTTAGTCTCTCCACCAATTTTCATGGCTAGAGCACATTCGATGCTACCCCAAATCAACGCTCCCTCTTAGCAAGCACTGTGCTCTGGTAATACTCCTCACTGAGTATCACACTCATTATCCAGCACTGGTCCCTGTGCTGATGCTAGGCTTCCCTGCCCAACATCCTCTGTACTGCTGCATCCTAACTGCTGCCCATGGCCTTGCCATTGCCACTGTTGCATACCTACGGTAGCTCCCTTTGCATTTGTGCTGCTGCTGGTCCATACTCCCAACACTGCATCCCCCTCTCATCGTGCTAGTGCATACTGTCACTGCACTACAACTCAGTTACTGAGAAGTAAGTAACTGATCCACCCAACTTTTGACATCCCTGTTAGGCTAGAAATGCTCCCGATGCTAAAGCTCCCTATGCCACTAACAAGTGCTCCCTCTACTGACCTCTGTGCTGCTGCAACAACTCCATGCATGTCACACCGTTGCACACCTCTTTGTGCTATCATGCACTAGTGCAACACTCCCGTGCCTCTCGCATTGTTGTAGCCTCCTAGCCTTGCGCTGTCTGGGGACTCCTACACTGTAGCACTCTTTTCTACTCCATTTGCATCCGTCTCTATCGACATCCGCCGGTCCTGCTACTCCTCTTTGGGGCTCTCGTAACAAGGTATAATCCAAGAGGTTCGGTACCTTAAGGATCCTGCCCCTCATCGCCTGTAGTCCTCCTGACTACAACTCGATGTCTCCCCACTTCTTCTCAAGTGGCACATGAACACTCATGGCACATAGAACAAACAGGATCCTAGCCTTCTAGACCACAAAGTTGGATGCCCCGTCTGCGCTGCCTCTATTGGGCTTTGCGTAGCCTGCACTGACTGCTGCTCTTGCTCTCTCTGCTTTTGTGCTGGTCTCCCAGTATTGTCCCTGTCTCTCTGCCTTGTAGTCATTGCCTCTTGTTGCTGGTCACTGATTCAACTTTGTTTAGCAACCCCTCTCTAGTAAAATGAATGACTGATCACTCTGGTGTATTCTCCAACTGACCCTCAAGCCTCCTCTTATACTTTTCTCGTTGGTCCTTCAACGGTCGAGATTAAATCTCTAATCAACGACTAAGATTAGATTTGGCTTGATCCATGAATTTTAGAAACTTCTAACCCAGTTTTATATTAATACCCATTAATATTTTATTTTTCCTAAGTTTAGACTTAGGAACTCCATTAAAAATATTAATTATTTGAATATCTCCCAAATCGGTTAGAATCTGCCCAGACCATTTCTGGGTCTTGGAGATCTTATGTGCTTTAGCCTCTCCACCAATTTTAAGGGCTAGAGCACATTCGATGCTACCCCAAATCAACAATGCACCCAATTTGCTTCTTTTCTCTTTTGGCACATGAAAATATACGGGGCTTCCAAAAATTCTAAAATGAGAGACATCGGGTTTCTTACCAGTGAACATTTCTTCGAGAGTCTTGGAGTCCAATGCTTGATGAGGGCATCGGTTTTGAACATACACAACGGTATTTGTAGCTTCACCTCATAGAAACTTCGGAAGGCCTTGATCATGAAGCATGGCACAAAGAACTTATACAATAGAGAGATTTTTCCTTTCAACCACACGATTCTGCTCAGGAGTGTATGGCATTGTAGTCTCCCTCTTAATGCCAGCTTCTCTGCAATAAGATTGGAATTCATTGGATTCATACTCGGCCCCAGTATCTATCCTCAATATCTTGATTTTTTTCTTGGATTGGTTTTCGATCAAGGCTTTGAAATGTCGAAACCAGGTGAACACTTCATCCTTCTTCTTCAAGAAGTAGATCCAAGTCTTGCGAGAATAATCATCCACAAAGGTGAGATAATATAAGTATCCTCCCAAGGAGTTTACGGGTATCATACTAGATATGTCGAAATGGATCAATTGCAATATGTCTGTGGTCTTGCTATTACTTGAGGGGAATGGCTCCCTTGTAAGTTTTCCTTCGGCACATCCCAGACATACACCTTCATGCTCTACATTGAAGTCGGGCATACCTGTCACTATCTGTTTCACATCGGGTAGGGCTTTATAATGAAGATGGGTGAACCTCTGGTACCATAGTTCAAATTGTAGAGATGTGTCACAAGACATGGCTCCCAATGGACTTCCTCCAACTTGATACAAACTGTCAACCCTGAACCCAAGAGTAAAAGCATCCTTGAAATTTCTTTTCCAAACACGTCCCTTTCCATTGATAAAAGCCACCTTGAATCCTTTATCTTCCATTGTTGAAATGGATACCGGGTTTTTTTTGAGATCCGGTACATATAGTACTTCTTGCAAATGAATAGTGTTACCTTGATTCAATTGAAGGGTAACATTCCCTACTCCCTTCACGGGATAGGTGGCATTGTCTCCAAGGATGATCTCCAAGTTTGTCTCCTTTTCTATTAGATTAGAGAGGGTTTCCTTGTATTCGGTGAAGTGCCTTGAAGCGCCACTATCAATCAACCAACTTTCCAAAGTGTCCGGAGGAGAGGCAGTGGAGAGGGCTGATATAAGATAGTACTCTTTTTGCTTATTGCTAACCACATTGGATTCATCATACCTGGAGTTCTTTGATTTCTTGGAGGGTCGACCATTTCCTTGATGTCCCACATTCCCTTTTCCTTTGCCATTGGACTTGCCATTCCTTTGATTGTTGTTGTTGTTGTTGAAGTTGTTATGATAGTCATCATCTCAAGGTGTATCCCATTTATTAGGACACTCCCTTGCATAATGGCCAAACTTATTGCAAAGAAAGCACCTGCCCTTCTTTACTCCCTTAGATCCAGGCTTTCCATGGAAATGACCTTTAGTCCCTGCATTATTCCTCCTTTGGGCATGAGCAAAGAATGCAGTGGGGTTGCTTCTACTAGAAGACATTTCTTACTCCACCATTCTGTTTCTTCTTGAATGCATCTTGACATCAATTCTTCAAACCTTGGAATTCAATCATTGTTGAGTATAGTGGTTATAAATACATACCACTCAGGTGGCAGTCCTCCAAGGGTGGTGAGAGTAAGTTCCTTGTCAGGAATGACTTCTCCAATCGAGAGTAGATCATTGATCTTAGTAATCTTCAAGAAATAGGATTGAATGTCCTCATCTTGCTCTTCTTAATATCTTTCAACTTATTCTTGAAAAAGAGAATTTGATTAGTATTACTAACCTTGAACATGTCGACCAACTTGTCATATATCTCCTTGGAGGTCTTCATTCAGAGAGATAGGCCACCAGATGCTTGTCAATGGAATCCCTGATAATCTTCTTCGCTTTGACTTCAACGTTATTGTATTTGGTTTTTGTAGCAGCCGATGCATTTGAAGGAGGCTCAGGGATTTTATCCTGCACATAATCCATCACTTCTTTCTCTTCCAAGGTCAAATCAAGAGACATCTTCCATCTATGATAGTCAGATTTATCATGGAATTTGTCTTCAGCCGGGGAGTAGGATGAGGAACCCATTGAGTCTTTTGTCTTTGTCCAACTGTCTTTGGTGATTGCTCTTTCACTCTTGCTTCGGCTTTGTCTTCACCTCAGCTCTGATACCATGTTAATTTTACGCAACAATGGTATGTTCTATGCTTTAGAGCAATTTTACTTCAATTTCTTTATGAGCCCTATTGACCACTATGTGTCAATGACCCATAGTAGTACACCCCCTTTTTTTGCAAAAGGGATAGTGCCTGATCGATGTGTTCCTACCATCCAGCTATCATCATCAACCTGAGGATCATCTTATAATGTAAATCCAGTCTGCATGTGTATAATGTAAATAATCTCAGCAGATCTGTGTTGTGTATGTAGTCACCTAAGTAAACCTACTTTTCTGGTGACGATCTACATTCCCGGAGGTTTTTTGTCTCACCGATCCATTCTCGGATGGTCAGCAGAGTTTTCTTTCAGCCTTACGCCAAAGCCGTAATGGATTTTGTCACTGGGATTTTAGGGGAGTCCTAGTGTTTTAGATCGAGTCTATGTAAAAGTGATTTGGGGATAATCCTAACTATTTGGTTAGGTTATTTTATTACAAATTGCTTGATCTGCTAGATTATATTTGTGACGCAGAACTGGGAAGTTCTTTAGGGTCTTTTGCAAAGGGGTTTCCCCCCTTGAGATGTAAAAAATGTGAAAATCATGATATAAAGTGTCTTGAGGATTAGAAAAATAATTTATCCCCTCATAGGTTAATTAATTACTTTTTCTGGCCAAAATTAATTAAAATCCCAAGTTAGAAATTTAATTAATTATAGGTCCTAGGTAAATTTAATTTTTCCAAAGGCAAAATTCGTGGGTCCTTAAAAAATTAAATTTTAAGAGGTCCAAGGACTAAGGTTAATTGATTATTTTGCTAAATTTTAAGCCTTTGGTCCCTGGAGTTAAGTCAAAGTCAAAATTGTGTGAAATTAATTCAAAAATTTAATTTTTGAATTAATTAAAATGCATTTAATTGAAAAATTCCAAATTTCTTCAATAATTACAATTTCAACGGATGAGATTAAAATTTTTTTTGATCCTCATCAATGGTTGAGATTACTTTGACAAGGATTACTCAAACTAGCCGGTGGAAGATTTATCTTTAAATAGGAAGTTAGTTATCAGTTGAGATCATCCGATCTTTTGATCGTGTGCTAAGCGAAAAACTCTCTTGTAATATTTTTATGAGCAATAAAGAAAGACTTTGGGGTTAATTTCTGTTTGTGTTACTCTTCCTGGAAATACTGTAAGATGTGTCATTTTCATGCATAGTTTTCTTTTTAGCCATTGATGATAGCTTTCTGAAGAGTGATTTGAGTACATGTATCTTGTTCAATCGCTGGGGTTTAAATGATAATTTAAGTTTTGAATATAATAGCAGGTATCTCTATTAAATTTGAATTTTATTATTGTTTTCTCGCTCTACGTTGATGGTTAAATTGAGTTTTTGTAGGGAATCATTGATTATTAGATCATCGGGCATTCGAGGAAGTTCTCGGCTGAACCAGCCAACTCCCGATCTGTGTTTTCTGAAGAGCCCAACTTAAATTTGATCCCGAGCTTATCATACGATATTTTTATGGGTGATGCATAGAGGGTTTTGAGTTCAGTACCTCCTCTAAAATTCAAAATTTTTATTTTTTAATTTATTTATTTATTTTTTTTTGTGCTAAATCGATAGATCTGGCTGTTGAGAGCTTCAGATCATCAGATTTGGGAGCGGAGTTGGACTCACACTCCCTAGATCTGATAGATTTGCGATTTATGTACATAGATCTGCGATTTATGTACATAGATCTGCGATTTATGTACATAGATCTGTAAAATTATTTTCAGTTTTCTAACTTGGGTTTTCGGGGTTTTAGTTTTTTGGGTCATTGTATATATCGTTTGGGTGTTTCTTGTTGTCCTGCAGCTATAGACCTAAAGCAGAAAACTGTGCAGAGTCCAGATCTAGGCCCTGGAGGATAAGATCTAGATCTCTGGGTTTCATCAACATTGTTTTTTGTAGGGATCATATCCAGAGGTTGCAATCCAAGGGTTTAATTTTATTTATTTTCAGATCTGGAAATTTTATAAGGGTTTCAAAGAAATTTGAAGGAGAGCGATTTAAAATTTTAATTAAGATTTCTGAAAAAAATTTAGAGGTTCTGGTGGAAGTTCTGGGCCACCATTTTGCAGATTGATTTGCTGCCTAGTTTTGGCATTTACTGTGCAAATTTAGATTTTTTTTAGAAGGCCTCAACCTTGTTGCCTTTCTCTCATCCTGCAAACATTGTCTGCTGTCTAATCTTCCTACATCGTTCTCTAGATTTTCAAGGTCCTCTGCTGCTGCCATATACCTGCAAACGCCCTCACGCAACTCCTTTCTCGTCTGGTTGTCAAGTCTCTGCTTTCTACCTGCGTTTTTTAATCTCTCCTCACACGACCCTCCGTTGCTGCCAGATCTTTGCTCTTTCCCTCCACACAGCTCCATTCCCTTCACACTAAGCCCACAGCCTGCAAACCGTTACTCCTACAGCTCCCTCCAATGCCTGTCCTCTACACGTAGTTGTTTCATTCATCCACGTTGTCCAGTTTCTCTCATTTTCCGTTATCCCCTGCTATACCTGCGTTTTCTTCCATTTGCGTTGCCATCGATAAGCTCTCACCTGCAAAATCCTCATGTATCCCTATCTCATTCCTCCATCACCAAACCTTTACCACCATTGAGCTGCCAGCGTGCCCTCCTTCCGTTACCTCCTCTCCCTTCCTCGACCTGCAATCTACTCCTCCCTCCATCGATTCACCATACAAACCCCGCGTCCATCCCTCAAGTCTGTCGAGCTGCCAAACCTGCAATTTTTTGTTTCCTTTCTGTCGTCGATTTCCTCATCCTTCCACTGCTTCCTTCCCTCTCCTCGGTTTTCCCTTGCATTCTAACTGATGCCCCTTGGACCTTCGTCTACCCTCAGCCATCTCCACGCTGCCATCCTTGCTTTCAACCTGCAAATAAGAAGCTGAACCCTCCGTCGAGTTGCTCCATTCACTTCTGTGGGCCTGCAACTGCACAACACAACAACAAAAAACTCGTTCGATTTTCATTTTTCGTTTAGTTTAGATTTGGTCTATTGATTTTCTTATGTAGTGTTAGTTTAGTTATTTTTTTATTTTTTTTATTTTTTTATTTTTTTTTATTTCATTTGCATATTTGATTAGGGTTAGTTTAGATTTTAATATTTCCCTTTTTTAATTTTCATTATTTTCTTTAGTTAGATTTCATTAAGATTTTAATATTTCCCTTTTTTAATTTTCATTATTTGGGTCTTTGCCGGAGCGACCCCTATTACAATGCAGAAATCTAACTGCTGCTGTTTTTGATCTACTACTTTTTCAGGGCATTTGAACAAAATTTTCATTGTTTACAATTAGCAGTCCTTTCATGAGTGAGCTGCCTTTGTTCGCTATCTGATCAGCTTCACTATTTGACTTTCTAAGAATATGATAAAACTTGCACGTGTCAAAGTCTAGGAGAACTCTCTTCAATCTGTCCAAAATTTTGTTGAGGCTGACATTGCTAAACAGAGTCTCCAAGTTTAGATTTTTATTATTATCTCTGAATCTTCGAAAACTTGAAGGTCTTTGACTCCTTTGTCTCTTGCAATAAGGCATGCTTTGAGGAGCCTAAGGATCTCTGCTTGGTTGTTGGATTTCTGGCCTAATCCCCAGTTGAAGCAGTCTTTTGAAAACCCGTCCGGAGAGTAGATGACCCCCCCAGCACCGGCTGCACCGGGATTACCTTTGGACGCCCCGTCAAAGAATATTGTGGGTAAATTCTGAGACCGCCACCAAGATTGAAAAGTGTCATCATCGTCTCTTATGCACCAATTCGGATTGACATTTTGAGGAGAGAGTAGATACTTACGCGGATAAGGCACTAACGGGCCTAGCCTTCTCTTTTTTTTGGGCAGTAACAAAGGATCTTCTTTAAAATACTGCTGTTGGGCCGCTTCCAGGAGAAAGGATTTAGCTTTTGCAGCTACTTGCAACGGTGAGTGCCTCATCTCTTTGAAAATCAGCTAATTGCGGGCCAACCAAAGCTACCAACAAACATATTTAGGAAGCGCTATCCAGATTTTGTGCCAAAATGATTTGGGAGGGATACGATGGGGGTAGAAGAGACTCCATGAGGCAAAGAGGTCTGAGATAGAATTCTGGGAAGGGACTGTAATCTGAAATTCCTGTAAAATGATTCCCCAGACCTCTTTAGCAAAAATGCACTCCAAGAATAGGTGCTGGGCTGTTTCGAAGTTGTTGCTGCATAACACATCTATGCGGCCCTGCTATGTTCCTTTTCTCCATATTATCACCCGTTAGAAGTTTATTATGAACCAGTGTCCAGAAGAAGAAGTTCACTTTTGGTAAGGCTAGGGAATCCCAAACATTCTTCGAGAAAGCCGGTGTTTGACTGCTGTTTCTTGAGGCCTGCAGAGCTCTATAACCAGCAGCTGTGGTGTAGACACCAGACTGGCCCCAACCCCCAGCTATCTTTCATGGATCTATTGACAGGGGCAGCGTCCTGCAGCAGATCTTCGAGCAAGGATTGTTGAAGGGATAACCGGGTAGGGACTCCATGAATATCCCATCTTGCCCAATCTCCACGCTGATCCCAATTCGAAATTTCATATAGGCTGTTAACTCCTGCTTGCTTCAGCCAATCCCTGAGATCTGTTATGTCCACGTTTTCGGCCAGAGGTTCTTTCCCCATGATGCTGTTGAGCCACAGATGAGTGCGTTTGCCGTTGCTAGGTATTCTGTAGGCCTGTTTGTTGAAAAAATTGCTGCTTTTACAGCATAATTTCCACACCTGCATGCAGTTTGCTGTATTAGCGTTGTGCAGTTTGCTGAGAGATTTGTTGGGTCCATACTTTGAACGCAGAGTGACGCTAACTGGGTGAGTGGGCTCGTGGATCAGCTTCCACAAAATCTTTCCTCCCAACGCTAAATTGACGAGAGTGGGGTCTCTAATTTGCAGCCCGCCCTCAGCCATCGTTTTTTTGACCACTTCCTAGTTCACCAAATGCATTTTTTTTCATTGCCCTTCCCTCCCTGCCACAAGAAGTTTCTGAGAAGTTTGGAGATCTCCTTCATAACATTTCTTGGTGCAAGGAGGAAAGCTGCCTGAAAGATTGGAAGTGCCGACAGCAAGGATTTGATTAAAATTACTTTACCTCCCGTAGTCAACCAGTAGCCTCCCCACGCTGCAATTTTTGTTTTGATTTTAGAAATTATTTCGCTCCATAGCGATCTTTTGTTGACTCCAGATATGATGGGGAGGCCAAGATACTTAAATCTGTCCCATGTTGCTTGGCCTTTGAACCCGAGGAGAGTAGTAATGCCAGTGAGATCCCGCTGATCTATATTCCAACTGAAGACTTCGCTTTTGCTCTCGTTGACTAAGGCCCCTGAGGCTCTGCAGTAATTTCTGAGAACAGTGTCAAAAGCTTTGGCTATTTTGGTGGAAGCTCCACCAAGGAGAAGGGAATCGTCAGCAAAGAGGGCGTGGTTCAGGGAATCTGCTCCATTGGAAGGTTTGAGACCCGGAATGTTACCGTTTAATCTTTTAGCAGTGAGCTTTCGACTAAGGGATTCAGCCATTAAGATGTACAGGAAAGGGGAGAGAGGGCATCCCTGCCTGATGCCTCTTTGAGCTTGGAAAAAATTGGTAGGGCGACAATTGACTAGAGGGGCAATCCACGGATTGTCGATGCAGGCTTGAATGAGGTGAACAAAGTGGGGCGAAAAGCCAAAGGAGAGAAGGACTTTGCTAAGGAATGTGCGATTAACTCTGTCGAAGGCGTTTGCCATGTCTAATTTTATCAACATGCCTTTCTCGTTCCGCTGCTTGCTTGAATGTATAGTCTCTTGAACTTGGATTGCGTTGTCCAGAATGTGCCTACCTTCCACAAAACCGCCTTGAGAAGAGGAGATCAATCTTTTTAACAATGGCTTGATCCGATTTGCTAACAGTTTAGCCAGAATTTTATAAGAAGCGTTACACAACGAAATGGGTCGGAACCTTGCAAATGACTCAGGGTTGGTGTCTTTGGGGATTAATACGAGGTATGTGGAGTTGGTTCCTCCACTATCTTGGCTTTTTTCATAAACCAACTTATCATTTTATGGAGATCAACCTTGATAAGATGCCAGCAAGATTTGTAGAAATGGATTGTGAATCCATCAGGCTCAGGAGCCTTGTCTGCGTCCATGGACCAGATAACGTTTATGGTTTCCTCCTCAGTGATTGGCCTACAGAGGGTTGCGTTATCTTTAGGGCTGATGAGTGAAGGGATGTTAGAGAGGAAGTCAGAAGCTTTCTCATCATTGCTTTGAGTTCCTTCTCTGTAGAGATTCCTGAAATGGGTTTCAGCGGCAACTTTGACTTGATTAAACCCTTTACAGACATGGCCCTTAGCGGTTTTGATTTCTGCTATATGATTCATGGACAATCTCGCTCTGTATTGTCGATGGAAGAAGGAGGTGTTCCGATCCCCAGCCTTCAGCCACAGACTTTTGGATTTGAGTCTCCAGTATTCTTCTTCCTTTCTAAAAGATTGATATGTGGATCGTTGGGCTTTTATTTCTTTTTCCAGCAACTCTGCTGTGATATCTTTGCTTTCCATGTCTGTTTGTAGAGACTGCAATGACTCTTTTCTTTGATCGGTAGGAGAGGGGGCTGGTCTCTTTATCCAGTCCTTCAGAGCTTGTTTTGTGGCTTTCAACTTTTGCTCCCATACATAGCTTGGGGATCCCGAGAAGGATTTGGCCCATGCTGCCTTCACTGTCTCTAAAGACCTTCTCTCTCTATCCAAAGCGGGCTGAATCGAAAAGGAATAGGCCCCAGGTCTTCTTCATCTTCCAGGAGGAGCTGAATAGGCTTATGATTAGAGGTTAGTTTAGGCAGAGTTTTTGTGATGATGATCTTTTTGTTCATCATTATGGAGCTTTGCACCAGGAATCGGTCTAAACGAGTTGAAATGTGATCCGATCCATCATCCAACCCTGTTATTGGACCAAGGGTAAATGCCTCGGACAGGATTAAAATCTAAAAGGTCCCAATGCTGAGAGAGTTCCTCCACCATGTCCAGCATGGGGTCTCTGATGCTGGAACCCCCCCTCTTCTCTTTTGCTTTCATAATGATATTAAGATCCCCAGCTATAATGATATTGCTGGGAGAAGACTGCTCTAAAAAGGCAGAGAGAGTATTCCAGCATTCTCGTTTTTCAAAGTAAGAAACCGAAACGTAAAGATTGAAGATGGAGATGGACAACTTACTTGCATTGTGCTTCAGTTCCGTGAAGATCCAGTGCTGGGTTTCATGATGTTTATTCAGATGGAATAGGTCTTAATTCCAAAGAGTTGCCAACCCTCTAGAGGTTCCCCTTGCGCTGACTGCTTTGCCTGTTCTTTTATTCCACTTTGAACTGCTAATCTCTAAAAGGGCTTGCCCTTCTATTTTGGTCTCTTGAAGCATGAGAATGTCTGAGGGTTTTGCTTTCAGAAGGTCCTTTACTGCTTCTATTTCAGAGGGATTCCCCAGTCCTCTACAGTTCCAAGAGACAAGTTTCATATTTACTTGAGGGGGGGGTTGAGGCCTCCCTTGGAAGGCCTTGGTCTGATATTTCACCCAATAGACATTTCTATTGTAGACTGACTTCCTTGTATTTTGAGCCTTTCTGCCTCCTCCCTCTTTTCTTTTCAGGATTTCCTTCCTGCTTTTTTCATAGACGCTCGTAGGTTTCATCATCCGAAGAACCAGAGCTTTCCATTGGCTTTTTCCTTGCTATTTCTGCATACGAAGGGTTGGAGGGACTACCTTGGTTGGCTTCGGACTGTATTGCTTCCCCTCCCTCTTTGTTTGGAGGTGGAGTGTCTGCCTCTTTTGGGTTCTCCTGGAGTAGAGTTACTTGATTGATCTGAGCACTTTCTGTCCCATTTGGAGTTACTTCCGTTTCTTGGTTGGTTTTGGAGCTGCTAGGACCTCCAGCCGTTTTGCCTTTACCTGTGCCTTTTTTTGAGTTTGCATTTTTCTGTACTAGGTTCCATTGTTCCCCATTTTGTTTATCTTCTTGTTCCTTGGCTTTCTTTTTACAGTGCTTTGCAAAGTGTCCGTGGCCATGGCAATGTCTGCTTTTAAAAGGTAGCTGTTCGTAGTCCAACTCCTGGACATGCGTCCACCTAGCAACAGTGAGTTTGATTGCTTCCGGTAACCCCTCTTCCAGATCCACTTCTACGCAGATGCGAGCACAAGAATACTGATCTTTTCTTGCAACTTGGTCTATGTATTTTCCCAATGCATTACCTGTGATCTGGAGGGATTTTTGGTTCCAGCAGTGGAGAGGCAAATGGGGGAGCCTAACCCAGACCGGGACAGCAGAGGGGATATCCTGGGTGGGATTGAAATCAGGAGACCATTTGTTTAGATAAAGACCCTGGGGGCCCATGAAATATGGTCCATTTCTAAAGATTAAGCCTCTGTCATCTAGGTTTTCAAAGACAAACACAAAGAAACCCTTACCTACAAAATAACTTTTGACTCCTTCTTTGATCAATGGCATCCAGTTCCTTTGAGTCCATTCATCAACCGACTTGGGAGAAGGCCAAAGGCTCGTGAACTGGCCTATGAGGCCTCTCTCCGCGAGGTTCAAAGCCGCTTTGTAGGTTTCTTCTTCTGGAAGGGCCACAGAAGGAATTGAATCCAGTTTCTTAACAAACTTCTGCTGAACCGCAGAGGGGGGGGGGCGCTTTGGTCCAGTGACAACCATGGATTTGAAAGCAAGAACCTCCGGAGGCGGAGAGGGAGGGGGGTCTGGGTCCCCGCAGGCCTCCATTATCTGAAGCTGGCCGAGCAGGAGGGCGCAGAGGCCTCAGGGGCGCGCTGGAGCAACTAGCAGCCCTAGCACTGGCAGAGCGCGGGGAGGTAGAGTGAAATATTTTATGATTTCAATTTTACATTAAAAGTCTAAAAACATTTAAAAAGGTTAAAAAATCTAAAAACATCTAAAAATATCTAAAAAAAAAATCTAAAAAAAATTAAAATCTCAAAACTTAAAAAAATTCTAAAATCCTAAAAATTAAAAATTTTAAAAATCCTAAAAACAGTAAAAATCCTCAAAATCCTAAAAATTTAAAAAAGTCTAAGAAGTCTACAAATTTTAAAATTTTGGTGTCGAATTTAAGAACGAAATAAATTAAAGGATTTGCGCTTAGACATCAAAATTTTTAATGTGGCTCATGGCCCATTAAAAATTTCGATATTGTAACCCTTTGATTTGTTTTTCACATTAAATTAAGTTCCTAAAGAATAATTAAAAATTTTTAATCTGAAGTTCCTTAGTGTTATTTGGTCATTAAATGCATTTTTATGATTTTCCTATGGTAAAAGTACGATAAACTTTTTGAAGTTATAGTGACTATTGGAGAAAATTAATTCTAGATCTTGGTCATTAACGATAATCATCTTAAATTTGGAATATCTTGCGTGATACAGTTTTAGGCATTTATTGATTATTCATGATTGTCATTATTCGTTACATATTGAAAATTGTTCTGGACAACTTGTTTTATTTAGTTGATGGTTAATTCAAATATTAAAGGCACTGGTCTATAATTGTTTCTATCTTTTGGTTGTGTCTTGTTTATGTTGGCGTTTAATCATTCATCTGATTTAATCGTTTAGATTCATCAAGTTGTTCATCACTAAAATGTCCTAGAGTTTGTTTTTCGCAGGCTATCCTCATCCATTTACCTGAGGAACTACCCCCCTTGACTTGTCTAGGAGAGAGTCTAAACGAAGTGAGTAAGGATCAAGAGTGACAACCCTTACTTTGAGCATTGTTGTGGTGCTTAGACACTTTGCGCGACAACAAGCCCAATAGCAATTTCAGTTTAGCAATCACATAAACATGTAAGTAAAATGTTGATAGAACATAAACATAAACAATAGAAGACGAGCCAAGACAAGAGGACACAAGATGTGGCACCAGCCAGGGACAAATCCCAATGTGGGGAAACCCTTGATCAAATCTTTTTTTAGTCTTCAATAGTTCAACAGAGAGAGTACAGTTTACAAATTTTGATAATTTATAACAGCGAAAAAAGAGCCCTAACTAGAAATGTCAACGCTAGTCAACAAGGCAGATTTGATCCTCAAAGATCCAGTCAACTTCGGCCTGCAAACAACAAGATGAAACAGAGCTCAAAACAGTGGAATTCTGCCAGTCAAAGTCTGGTCAAACAGTCAACCTGCGGTTAGCCCTAACCACAGTGAACGCTGGTCAAAACTCCTCGATTTTCGTGGCCAAGATTGCGGCTTGCTTAGACAGAGATTCCTCACCCAAACCGAAGTCAAACCAGGTCAACACATCAAGTCAACATAGTCAAACAACCTCCCAGCAAGTCGGTCAATGCTGGTCAACACAACAAACAAAAACCCTAGTTCACACGTGTGGAGAGAGAGAAGGCTGCCTCGGATAGTGTGCCCAATTATAAGAGGAGAGAGAGATATGTGTGATGAGATGATGGTGAAAATGACTTGAGGTCTACTTTTTTATATGCAACGTTGAGGATGAATTGGGGACTTGTGTGCTTATTTTGCTTGCTGGCTGACCTTGACAATTTGCCCATAATATAAATAAATTCATGTCTTCATTTGTACATGTCAAAATCGGATGATCTTTAGATCATTCCTACACCTCTCAGAGAGAGGAATCTAGTAAAAATATCAGCTGTCATAAATAGGATGACCCATGTGGAGTTTGGCCCTAGTTGCCAATTTTAACACTACTTGCATAGGTGATGTGGCACACAAGGGTTAAAACTTGTAGCTAGAAAGTTTGAACCTTGGTGAGGTAATATCACCACTCCGCCGTGACCATCAAACCAATACCTTGTCGTCGAAAATGAAAAAAATATTTATTCATAGGCATTGAAAATAGTTGAATGGAATGCTATACCTAAGAAATCCAATACACTAAGGGAAGCATTATGTCCATCTTATGATTAGTTGTTGAAAAGTGCGTCACAATGGTATTCAAGACACATTTGATATAATAGGAAGAACACAAGGTGTCTTCAACCTATCTTTGAAAGTACAAAATAAGTCTTCATGTAGTTTATCTTGAGGTATTTTCTTTCAAGAATTTTTTTTTGTAGTCTATTGCTATAAATCACATATAGTTTTTCGTCAGCAATATGAGACCTCCCAAAATCAAATTTATTTTATGTTGTTGAGAATTTTGCCAAAATTTGGGTCCCCTTGGAGTCTTTTGTAGGTTTTTAGGATGTCCATCTATCATGGGATCCAATGGTGGCTTGATTGACTTAAGGAAGCATTGGTGTTGTATAAGGAGATACATCTTTGTAGATATACATGAATAAACATCTAATTTACATGAAGAGCCTAGATGTGCAGTAGAAAGGACAAATCCAAACTTGACAGAATTCAAGGCTATGAAAATGTCCATGAACATGTTCACATACACTTTCACACTAGGACAACAATATGACATTAAAGCTCATGCATTAATCATCAATATGGTAAAATTACAAGATAGCACAACCAACAAGGATTGAGACGTTGAGAAATCTTCTATGCCAAGATTTTGCGGAGAATTATGTAGGTAGAATCCTTTTTGCTAGGTGATTAAATATTGAAGAGATAAAATGTATGCACATGCGTGCACACACAAATATATATATGTGCAAGACATGGTTTCCAAAATGGTTGGCCTTCTATAGTGGTCTTGTGGAACTAGTGTTGCAGGAATTGCAATCTCATTTCCTCCCCCCAAATAGCTTGAAGGTTGGAACAACACGTATCATGTAGATCCATGGCCGCAATGCCTAGCGAACCATGTCTCAGAAATTCAAAATTGCGGTTCCGTCAAATTAACATAGTTCCTACCATTGTGGAATTGTGACGGTTTCGCATGTGGAATTGCGGTTCTGTCATAGTTCTGTAGTGCTTGATTTGCAGTTCCAGGGAAGGATGCATGGTTTTTTGGGCTTGAGTTTTTTAATTTTATGATAGCTTTTACTTTGTGTTTGGGTGGCATACTTGCCAAGTGTGCACCCCTTGCACACATCATGTTGGTAATCCTGTGGCTATCTAATGAAGAATCTTCGGCACCCCATGATGCAAGTGTCCCATGCACTTGTGCCAAAGTTCTCCAACATCTCTACTCTGCTCACTACTTGCCTTGCTGCTCAAGGCTGCATAAGTCTCTACCTGCAACCTATAAAGGTTCTTCACCCTCACACCTATTTGCTTCACTGCTCCAGAAGATAAGTGCTTGAGGTACACTTTACCTCTGTTAAATATGACATCATATCCCTTATCCTCAAGGGTAGCTACGGAAACAAAGTCCTTCTTCAGTCCTAGAACATAGAGGACATCTCTGAGCTGGAGAAAGCTCCTGGACTCCCTCTCAAAGCTGATAGTACCAACTCCCCTAGATGCGTACTAGCCATCATCTCCTTGCTTGATCTGAAACTGCATGTCCTTCTCCTTCAACTGGCTGAAATACTCCCTGTTCCTAGTCATGTGGAAAGAGGCTTCAAAATTAATATATCACATCCTGCTCCCTACTGAGCTTGCATCATGAAAGCTATCAATGAGAAATTTTTCTCACACTGAAAAGCAAACCCATCTACCTCAGTTAACGTAGCGGAATGATTCTTATTGGACTTCTTATTCTGATTTGGACACTTGATCTTACTTAGATCCTTCTTCATCTTCTTCTTTCCCTTATGACTAGTCTCGGCCTACCCTTTGCCTTTCTTGCCCTTGGCCTTGCTCGCAAGAGCGAAATTCTCCTCGTCCTTGGTCTTTGCTAATCTACCATCTTGGGTTCCTCCTCGAATCTCCTCCTAAATGCAATTAGTCCATAACCTTTCCCAACTGGAAAAGTTTTCTTTAGCATTGACAACACCCAGGAAGCCATACCAAGACTTGTGAAGTCCCAGTAAGGCAAAACTGACAAGGTCATGCTCAGGTACAGTGACACCCACACGTCCTAGCTCATCTCGAACCTGAGTAAACTTCATAAGATATGAGACGATGGGATATCCTTGTTTCATCCAGATACTCCTTAGCTTCTCCTTAAGAGCAAGCTTCCTGGGATCACTGGTACTCTGATATAAATCTAGAATAGTTTTGAACATCTCAAAAGCTGTTTTCTTCTCATGGATATGAGGAACTATATGATCTTTGACCGCCTCTAGAATAATCGTCCTTACCTTGATATCATTCTTAGTGTGTTGAGTCAACTGTTGGGGATCTTGTGGTGGTGGTATAGCCTGCTTGACGAAATGTCCCACCCCATTATCCTCCAATACTATCATGATCCTCCCTTTCCAACAGACAAATTTAGAGGCTCCCTCTAAACAGTGGTCTAATTTCAATCCTTGGAACGCCATCCTGCTTGCTTAGAGAGCTCTCCCTCTCAATCTAGCGCTAGCCTTGTTGATTGATTTGCGCTGGTCACAAACTGATCCTGGTGCTGGTCTTTATGTTGTTCCACACTTTGATACCATGTAAAATTTCCTTGAAATTATGCAACTGGTATGATGTCAATCTTGAAAACAAATTCGTTGCACCAAGACACAATTTCTCTACCTAATTTGCAACGAATAGGCACGGAAATAAAAACACATTCATATAATAACACAGTAAATTTTCTGGGCAACCCAACTGGGAAAACCCTAAGTTGTAGAATTTTAATGATAGAATTAACCAATATATAATTCGTTACAAGGCAATTTGTTTCACTAGAGAACAAGCTTGTTCTCACTGCTAATACTTAGAGAAAGCCTTCTTGCAATAAACCCTGACCCAACTTCTAAATCCTTGTGCTGCCTGGCTCTTATTTCCTAGCATTGGGCAACCCCTATTTTTTAGGAATTTCCTCCTAAATATCAGCGCACTTCTGCAAGGGATTTTATCTGGCAAAAGTTGCATAGAGGCCTCCCCTTACACGCTCTTCCTAACAACTAGCTCTCACACAAAACTTTTGATCAAACAAATTATGTTACAATTGTGTCTTTTGACCTCCTTATAAGTAATTCGACTCAGCTACATCTGACAAGTTTATTTTGGGAACTCAGACTTGTGATTGATTAGTTCACTGAGTCTCATTGACTCTTGTAACTCGTCCTAGTCTCAATTTAGAACTTGAGATTCTCACTCGTCCTTCTCCAAATCTAACTCGCACCTTGGAGATCGACTTAACCGCCTCTCCAACCTCTATGTATAAGTCAAATTGTTATCATGAACTCATCCTACTCCTTAGGAACTCGTGCATGCTAAGGAAGACTGTTTGTGGTCATCTTGACTAAGGCATGAGTCAAGAAGACCTTCACTTACTACTTTTCAACATCTATGTGAAGTTTTGTGGTATAATCTGAATTCTGTGGCTGAGTTGCAGGCCAAATTTTTTCCCTCTCTGAGACCTGTGACAAACCTTATTGCAGACCTCTTTGTGGACAAATTTGAGGACACTTGTCTTGGTATTTGTGGAGGGTTGACTTTAGTGATTTGTGTAGCTTGGGAGGTACTCCAAGCCCTGATGTTTAAGGGTTGGAGGTCAAAGCGCCACAAATGAGCTTGTGGGCTTGAGATCCAAGCTTGGGGGTTTTGCATCCATTGTGATTTGGGCCAAAACCATGATGGAGGTACGACATGCGATGGATGAGGATGATAGTGCTCGATGATACGATTCCAACGCAATGAGAATTGTCCGAATTCGAGTTGTCGTTAGAGAGAAATGAATTTTTGAAGTTGACAAGGTAATTATTGGTTACCAAGTCATGTAGGCCTGGTGTAAAAGCAGTCCAATAGATGGGTCTCCTCATCAATTCGTTGAGCCCTTGTATGTGTACAAATACAAGGTGTTTTGGAGTGTTTTAGTGCATCCAAAGAGAGAGCAATACTTGCCTCACAAGAGCTCAGTAGAGAGAAATACTTCTGTGCCCTAGCTGCAACAAGGAGAGGACTTATGACAACATGAATAAGGTCACTTCAGGACGGCGTGGAGAGCCCAAATTGTAGGCCAAGTTGCTGTGGGGAGTGCGGATTGGTTTGAGGGCTGTTTGAGGGTGCAAACAAGTTCGAGAATAGGGCTGTCTTAAGGACCGAAGTGATAGAGGCTCCTCGCAGGCCTGTTTTAGAGGCATTTCAGGAGCACCGAAATGCTGGAGTGAAGGCTGTAGTGCCTTGCTAGAGGGCTGCAGGAGGAGGGGTCTGTTTGAGGGTTTGTTGTGGTGGGACAACCCTCAAAAGAGGCAATCGCATGCAGTTTAAAGGGAAGTAACACAACCGCTATCATAACAGGGAGGACTGTCTTTGTTAAGGGCTAGAAACTGCCCATACATTGCAGCATGGAGGTAGATCCTTTCACTAAAGGACAACATAGTCCTTAGGGGCAATTCTGGGCAGGAAATAGGGCTAGAAAAGGGACTGTCATGATGCCCTAGTTTGCAGCGATGGAGCAACCTTCAAACAGTGGACAAAGGTATGTATTTTAGTGAATGTTTGCAAGTATTGGATCCTAGTTTATATCAGATTTGGATCAGTTAAGGGCAGCCTGTGGAAGTCAAGGAGGAGGGGAAGATCTAGTGATTAGATGCCCTACACTAGTGATAGATTCCATAGTAATTGAGCAACAGAGTTGTAGCAGAAGATTGTTGTGCTTTGGGTCAATGTGTTGACCATTGCTTGGGTCAGCTTGTGGGCTGCTTGTAGGAGGCCTTAGGAGTTGTTTGGAGGAGCCCACATAGACTGTTGGGAGTCCTACCAAGCAGCCAAGGTGACAGTAGACACATTAGATTGAGAGGTAAGAGGGCAACAACAAGGTATGTTGTAGATGGACCCATGTATGATGGATTGATGGTGTCCTAGGCGAGGACACATTGATGTGCCCAGATTTGTGCAATAGCTCCTCTATTGCAGAAGCAAAGGGCGAATTGGTGAAGTCTGTGGGTAACCTTGTGTAAGGGTCTCCTAGGTGTGAGGATGCCTTAACTAGGAGCAGATGCTGCATCGTGGATTTGGTCTCTTGTGGACTGTTGGAGGGTAGCGTGAGAGGAGACCAAGTGTGGATGTGATTGGGCACTTATGGTTTGTTGGAGGACAACGTGATAATGTCCAAGTTGGAGCTTGGTGAGCAACACCTTGATGGACAAAGGTAGTTGCGAGAAAGGTTGTTGTTGAGCTCAAGGGTTGACGAGCTAGAGGAGCAGTTGTGGAGCTCGAGGCTTGTGTGTGGAGGACTTCTACAAAAATATATGATGGGCAATCCTCCTAGCCCATGTTCATTGTGGGAGATGGACATCTTGTAGTGATAGGTGGCAACTCTCCGTGCCCTGTGTCGGTCTTCATCGGAGCAATGCAAGAAGACCATAGTGGGATGAAGTCCCTAAGTAGCTGAGGAGCAATAGTGGGTAGATTGAGAGTTGTTCACAAGTGGAGTTGTGAATAACTCGACAGGAGTCTTGATGTGTTGATGGACGAACGATCAACTAATGAGCAAATTGGATAGCTGAGATTCAGTGGTCAGATGGACTTTGAGCATTGATAAAGGCAAGGGCTGCAGATCAGGGGCCGAGGGACCAGGCAGGTATAGGGTATGACCGAGGGGAGTTGTGAAGTCGACTACATCGGCCAGATGGTTAAAGTATCTTGTAAAAGGCAAATTGGTTGTCCATGGACTGGCACCAAACCCCACTTTTGTATCTTGTACTTGGGAGACTAGTGCAAATTTTCAGAAAATTGCGCAAGAGTTAGAAATTTTGATTTCTCTATGTTGGCATCCAAATTGGAAGAAGAAGTTGCTTGCGTAGCAAGCTCTGTATCATCAAGGGTATGGTATATAGATAGTGGAGCCTCTTGGCATATGACAGGTATCCGAGAATGTTTCTCAGATTATCAGGAGGAAAGAATGAATTTTCAGATCACCATGGGGAATAAGGCAAAGTGTACTCCAGTAAGGAAGCATAACATAGTTTTTCAAACAGAAACAGGAGAGCGGTTCTGAGATACCAACGTGTTGCATGTGCCAGGACTCAAGATGAACTTACTTTCCGTATCACAACTTCAAAGCAAGGGCTATGACGTTTTCTTTATTAAGGAGAAAGTATATGTCAAACAATCGAGTTGGAAAAAGAAAGTACAGATCGGAATCAAAAGTAACAGGTTGTATAGGTTGCAGCTAGAATCACCAATGGCACTGATAGGCAGTAATGGAGACAAGGATTTGAATGAACTATGGCACAGAAGGATGGGACATTTGCACCATGGGGCTTTGAGAATTCTTAGGAACACTGTAACAAGTGTTCCAGATCTTAGTACAGAACGAGATGATGTATGCAGAGGATGTGCTCTGGGCAAGTATGACAAAGCAACGTTTCCTAGAAGTAAAAATAAGGCCAAGAGTGTACTAGGATTGATACACTCAGATATCTGCAGACTAATGTCCACAAAATCTCTTAGTGGTGCCGAATACTTCATCACCTTCATTGATGACCATTCTAGGATAACTTGGGTTTATTTTTTGAAAACCAAGGATGAGGTTTTCTGTCTATTCAAAGAGTTCAAGGCTCTAGTGGAGAATCTGACAGGAAACAAAATAAAAGTATTGTGCTCAGACAATGGTGGAGAATATGTCGAGAAGGACTTCACCAATTTTTGCGCTAGGGAGGGCATCAAAAGAGAGTGGACAACTCCTTATAATCCGAGTAGAATGGAGTAGCATAAAGGAAGAATAGGACTATCGTGGAAACAATTAGGGCTATGATGTATGATTAGGATATGCCAAAATTCTTGTGGGCAGAAGCATGCAACACGACAGTCTATGTCCAGAATAGAACCCCTCATAGGGCATTAGGCAAGAATACTCCAGAGAAAGTCTTCACCGGGAAGACAATTGAAGCTAGTCATTTCAAGATATTTGGGAGTTTAGCTTATTGTTGTATACCAGAGGAGAAGAGGAAGAAGTTAGATCAAACGATAGAGAAATGATATCTAGTGGGATATAGCGAGAATGCTAAGGCATATAGAATCTATCTTCCAGGGAGTAGGAAGGTAGTAGTTCGACGAGATGTGAAATTCATGGAAGATAGGGCCTTCAGAAAATCTCTAGAAATGCCTTCCGAGGAACAGTCAAAAGATGAGCCGTTGGTCAAACACTTCAACCAGCGGAAGCCAGTACCAGGAATTCTCCTTTAGAACAGGAGGAATCATAGGAAGAGGAGGAGCTAACAGATGCACCTACTACTAGGGGAAGAACGAGCCGGGAATTTCGACAGAATCTGTGGGATGCATAAGATTTCATCAGTGCACCCAGGAACAATAAAAGGGAGCGAAGACAGCCAGATAGATATCAGGCCTTAGTAGCTCAGGATGGGGAACCTTCCAGTTTTCAGGAGGCCGCTCAACATCAAGTTTGGATGGATGCGATGGTAGCAGAATACAACTCTATAATGGTGAATGATGTCTGGGAAGTAATGCCTAGGCTTCAGGAAAGATCAGTGGTAGGTTCGAGATGGATCTACAAGATTAAATACGCTGCAGAAGACAGTGTGGAAAATACAAAGCCAGGTTTGTGGCTAAGGGGTATGCTCAGAAGGAAGGAAGACTACGAAGAGACCTTCACCCTAGTAGCCAAGTATACATCTATTAGAACCGTGATATCTTTTGCAGCACAAATGGGGTGGGAGATTCATCAGATGTATGTCAAAACGACATTCTTGAACGGGGTGATAAAAGAGGAAGTATACATTGAACAACCAGAAGGCTTTGAGACAAGTGAGAAGTCTCATGTATGCAGATTGAAGAAAGCCTTGTACGGGCTCAAACAGGCAGCTAGAGCATGGCATGGTCGAACTGATGGCTACTTGCAGAAGATGGGGTTCGTCAATGATCTCTTCTTGACAGGATCATCTAGGCTCATCGAGGACTGCAAGAAGAATCTAGCCACAGAGTTTGACATGAAGGATTTGGGACAGATGCATTATTTCCTAGGGTTGGAAGTTTGGGAGCAGAAGGGTAAAATATTCCTTGGACAAGGGAGATATGCTATAGAGATCTTGAAGAGATTCTGGATGCAGGACTATAGGCTGATGGCTACTCCAATGATCACCAACTGGAAGAAAATTGATGCATCAGAAGACAAAGATGTTGATCCCACCTTATACAGGCAGCTCATAGGGTCCTTGATGTATCTGGTCAATACTAGACCAAACATTTGTTACGCTGTCAACACCCTCAGCTAGTACATGGTGGAACCAAAGAAGGTTGATTGGGTAGCAGCCGAACATGTTCTCAGATATATATAGGGAACAATCGAGTATGGACTCTTGTACACCAGAAGTAATGATATCAGATTGAGTGGTGTTGTCGCGCAGATTGACACGACAACGCTCAGACCGGGGGCTGTCACTCTGATCCCCGATCCCTCCGTTTAAGCCCTGTTCCCGCGGCTAGGGGGGGTAGACCCTGTGAGATGATGAAGACAACTGTCGACCAGTTGGTTGGGAGACATCGAGAACACGAGACAAAAACAAGATAATTTCGATTTTAGCAAGACCAGTGCCTTAAATTTATTGAAACATGAAACGTGAACAATGCTCTTAGAACAACCAAAATAATATCCAGCAACTAGAGATTTTAAAATGAAAGCTAACCATTAACTAGATATCATATTCGTATCTCGACTTGAAATTCAGTGTGAAAGAGATAGCATGAAAACAACTAAATCCAGCAAAAATTGATTTTCCACGAAAATCTTTTATATTTTCT
>APFE031472583.1:40486-67441 GCA_000404065.3 Pinus taeda
CGGTAGAGGTCAACAAGTGGGTTTACTGATGTAGATTGGGCTGAAAGTTCTATAGATCGGAAAAGTACCTCTGGTTACTGTTTCAACATTGGATCAGGAATGACCTCCTGGTGTAGTAGGAAACATAAATCCATAGCTCTAAGTTCAGCCGAAGAAGAATACATGGCCGCTAGCATAGCTTCGTGTGAAGCCATATGGCTTAGAAAATTGCTTGTAAACCTATTCAGAAGAAGGATGGAGGCGACCAGAATCATGTGTGATAATCAGAGTTGCATCAAGCTCTCTGAGAATCTAGTATTTCATGATCGGTCAAAGCACATTGATATTCGGTGTCACTTTGTCAGAGGCTGTGTCCAACGAGGAGCTGTACAAATTGAGCTACACTCCTACAGGAGAACAGGTGGCAGAGATCCTTACCAAGGCTCTTGGAAGAACAAAGTTCGGTTACTTCAGGGAGAAGATGGGGATGGTAAAGAATCCATTTTGGTCGCAGAGATGGATAAGGTGTTGCAATGCAACAATTAGCAGTGTTATGGGCAGCATGATGCAACATTTGAGAGAGAGTTGCAGTGCAAATGTAGTGTTGGGAGGAAGGACCAACAGTAGCACGGATGCAGAGGGAGCTGCATTATAGATGTAGCAGTGGCAGTGACAGAGCCATGGGCAGCGGTACATGAAGCAGCAGTGTAGAGGATAAAGCATCAGCGTAGGTACCAGTGCTGGATGATCAGGATAATGTTCAGTAGTGGAACTTTGCTAGGGCACATTCTTCGCTAAGAGGGAGTGTTGATTTGGGGTAGCATCGGATGTGCTCTAGCCATGAAAATTTGTGGAGAGGCCAAAGCACATGAGATCTCCAAGACCCAAAAATCGTTTTGGAAAATTCCATCCAAATGAGGAATTATTAAAATAATTAATATTTTTAATGAGTTCCTAAGTCTAAACTTAGGAAAATAAAAATATTAATGGGATTAATAAAGATAAGGATGAGAAGCTTCTAAGAGACGAGGATCAAGTCTATTTTAATCTTAGCCATTGATTAGGGACTTAATCTCGGTCGTTGATTCATCAACAGGAAAAGTATAAGAGGAGGCTTGAGGGTCAGTTGGAGATATACCAAGTGAGACCAGTCAGTTTGATTTCTGGAGCGGAGTTCGCTGAGAAATTCGAATTAGTGGTCTGGATATCAGTGAGAGGCAACGAGTACATAGCTGAGAGGCAGGGATATTGCTTGAGGACCAGCGCAGAGTTCAGAGAGGCAGACGCAGAGCCTATCAGAAAGACACATAGGCAGTTGGATTGCACAGTGATTGGAGGGCCTGTGTGGGTGACGCAGAGAGGCAGAGTGCTGACGCAGTGAGGCAGAGTGCTGATGCAGAGGGTTTGGGAGCTGCGCAGAGGCTAGTTGGGCTGACGTTGAGCATGGGGGAAGCGCCAAAGGATTTTTGTGGTATTACCGCTGTGTGGTTATCTTTGTTGGGTAAGCCAGTTTGGCGCCCTAGTTGTACTCAAAAAGTTGATTAATAAAACCCTCCTCTACTGCACCGGTTTTCCGCATTGGGTTTTTCCAGGGACAATTATCCAAAAATAACTGTGTTGATGTGTTTGATTCTTGTGCATGTATTTGTTTCTGTATAATGGTGTAATATCTGCAGTAGAATTTATTTTAATATTTACTAAAGGGATTTCATAAATAACTTATTGGAAAATAAGTAGGTAAAATAAATCAGTTGCTGCAATAATAGAATTTTTGTTTAAATTTTTTGTCACAAGGTAGACTTGAGAAAGCAAGTATTAGAACACCTCTTGAAAGACGGTATTTAAGAGTGAGATTCGGGCTTGATAGTAAAGTTCCAAAAGAACCTAAGTTTGAAGGATACGAATTAGAAGATGATGGATTGTTACAATTACATGGAAGAATGTATATTCTTGATACTAGAGATATCCAAAACACCATCCTTAAGGAAGCCCACAAAGCACTATATTGTGCGCATCCTGATGTAAAGAAAATGTATGTCGATATGAAGAAACTCTTCTTTTGGGCAGGCATGAAGCGTGATATTGTCCAATTCGTTGCAAAATGTCTTGAATGTCAATAAGTGAAGGCTGACCATCGCCACCTAGTGGGTCTCCTGCAATCTCACGACATTCCTATGACTAAATGGGAGGTGATTTCTATGGACTTTATTGTCGGGCTACCTCTTACCAAACAATGACATTTTGGTTGTGGTGGATAAATTAATGAAAAACGCTCATTTTATTCTTGTAAGAGATACTTATGAAGTTGCTGACATAGCTCGGGTATTTATAAATGAAAGTATCAAATTTCATGGAGTACCTAAGAAGATCATAGTAGATAGAGATTCACGTTTTACTTCAATATTCTAGACTTGTATGCAATCAACCTTGGGAACTCAACTAAATTTAAGCACAACTTATTATCCTGAGACTGATGGGAAAATAGAAATGGTGAACCAAGTAATGGAAGATATGCTGAGGATGTACGTTATGGATCAACAAACACAATGGGAAAAGTACTTTCCCTTGGTTGAATTTTCATACAATAACAACTACCACAACTCAACCAGAATGCCTCCATTTGAAGCATTATATAACAGACATTGTAGAACACCACTAAGTTGGGACAAGTTAGCAGATTGGGTGATAGTGGGGCCAAAATTAATTCAAGAGATGGAAGAGCAGGTAAAACAAATTAGACAACGGTTAAAGAAGGCACAAGATAGACAAAAGAGTTATGCTGATGCTTATAGGATAGATAAGAATTATGAAGTAAAGGATCAGGTTTTCATCTGCATCAGACCAAACAAAAACATCATACGGTTTGGAAAAGGAACAAAGTTGTCACCCCAATTTATTGGGCCATTCAAGGTTCTGGAAAAAGTTGGACCTGTCGCCTATGGTCTTACACTGCCACTACACTTACATAAAGTTCATAATGTATTTCATGTATATGTATTAATACATTATATAGTTGACAAATTACATACCTTTGAATGGAAGGAATTGCAGGTCTCAGACGAGGGAACCATTTTGGTCGAACTATTACGTACACTGGAATGTAGGGTTCGACAGCTCAGGAACCACCTGGTAGACCCAGTTAAGGTCTAGTGGGACAAGAATAGTCCTGGATCGACTAACTGGGAAAACACAGAGGCCATACGCCAGAATTACCCCAACTTGTTTTGATTTTGAAACACTTAAAACCTTATTTGTAAATATTTACTTTATTTTGGTGAGACACTATTATTTTGAACTATTCTATAAGTATGATGGATTACACGTAAGAATAATTTCAAATTATTTGCTTAACATTACTGGTACATGGATACCAATATGAAATATGTTATTTGCTTAACATTGCGGGTACATGGATACCAATATCAAGTCTAATAGTTGCTTAACATTGTTGGTATATGATACTAATATGTGTTGTAACATGCTTTATTTTTTGATAAATTAGTTTTTATTTTATAAAAGAGGGTATGAAAAAATAAAGAAAAAATGGAAATATGAAAAAATAAAAAAAAAAGGATGAAATAAAACCCCATCAAAAGAAAATAAAAAAAATTGTATAAGTTTGCTTGTTTAAATGCCACTCCATGAAATAGATTGTAGTTATAATAAATAAAGGTCTGTGTGCAATTTGTTTTTATGCCACAACCTTTTCTTTTGATCTGGATCAAACTGTTTAATCTTGATCAGATCATTAAATTTTTTGTATTAGATTAGAGAATAAGTTCAACCAAACAACTTAATCTTGGTTAAACATTTGAATTTAGGATAGAATAGGACAAATAAAAGGCCTAATATGCTAAAAAATTGGCCTAAGTTATATTAGATTAGGATTCAAATTAGAGAAATAGTTAAATGAGGGCAGCTAGTCTAAACGCGCCCAAAATAGATTAATTTTTAATTAGTGTTTAATTACCTTGTTCATAGGGTGATTAATTCTTTGTAAATAAATAATTTTATGCTTTTTCTCAAAGGTCATATACGACAAAAATCTTTTGTCGGCAAGTGATAAATTTTGAGCGAAATCCAACGGTGATTCACCTCCCCGCCTAGATCAACGACGAGGAATCCTCTTCGCACCCCCTTTCCATGAAACGAGATAACAGTAGGGGGCGGGGGGTGCGAAAGGTGGTTTTGCCTGCACGGGCCCCTCGCATACGTGTCGTCTTCTAAGCGCTCCGCACCCCCCTCGCTCCAAACTGCTTACCACTACCCCCCTACGAAATCCTCCATCCTTCCTTCCTGCGCTTCCCGATATTGCGCCAACGGTCACTCCTCCTGCGCCATCTGCCTCCAATCGCTCCACGCCACGTGCCCTCACCCGTTACCATCTATCTGTTCCCACGTATCCGTTGCCGCCATTAATTGCCTTCCGTTGCTGATCTTGCCTCCCGTTTCTGCATTAAATTCCTAATTAGCCGATCAACAATGACTTTCCTATAATGGTAGCCTTAACCCATTTATAAATATCCATCTGCCTCGTTACAATGGCCTTTCCTAACTAGTTTCTTTCCACTGTTCATATTTTCACAGATTCATGCCATTGCCGAGCCTGCAACAGTAAGCATCCTTGGAACATATCTCTGTAATCTTTTTTGCCATTTTTCTGTTATCCTCCACCTTTACAGTTCTGATATCATGGCTCCAAAGCAGAAAGAAAGCCTTTTGCCAGTTCCTCTACAACACAGGAAACCCCAAAGGCCTTTGATGCCTTAGCCTTGGACCATATCCCATTAGCCGACCAATATTTCAGAATTGCAGACATTGAATGCGAATTCGACATGTTTGAATTGCATAATTGGCTTAAGTAGACACACTTTGATTGTGAGGATGAAATAAACCAATGGGAATCCCTTCTACTTCTGTATATGTTTCCTCAGACCCATTCCTTTCTTGATTTAGTTATTTGGTGCCAATCCAAGTATAATCCTTTACAGAGAATAGTGGTAGCCCAAAATGGAGACATTGTGATAACTATCACTGTGGAAACCACTAACAAAATGCTTATGATCCCAGAAAATGACTCCCTTAACTTTTTCTCCACTACATCCTTAATTGACCTATATCATAAGTTGACCTTCCCTCAGAGAGCTCAAATTTTTGAGATCTTTCTCCTTGAAGATGTTGAGCTCCCCAAAAAGAATCCTCCTTATCCAGCATCTATGTTCCCTGAGAGAGCCAAGCACATAATTTCCCTAATTTCTTGCTTGTTAGGCTACCAGTCAGACCAATGGGTAGATGAAGCTATCCTAGGCTATCTGCCAAATTTTCCCAAAGAAAATAAACTTGCCTTCATGTATAAGTACAGTCAATTTTTGGCTGAAGCTATGCATGAATAATTGATGAATATCACTACTGAAGGAGTGTTTAAATACTCCTCTGCGCTATTTCATATGTTTATTTTTCAACAGGGAGACAGGTTACCAATTGTTTTGCACAAGCAGGATGGTAAGCAAGAGAATCAAACAGTTACTCACTGGACCTCATTGATTAGAAAGAACTCAACTGAGTTCACATTTTTAGACTTCCTAGATTGTTTCATTCACCCAGTTGCACAACTTCTTAGCAGTCAGAGTGAACCCAAGATCACTACAGAAATCAAAAGGATCTTGCATCTCAGTGATCAAGTTAGAACAGGAGAACGACATCTTTACCATAACTACACAGAGATTAGATTATATGGCTGCAAATTAGCTCCATATAAGTTGCCCAAATATGTTCCAATGAGAATTTTCTCTCTGGAATATGTATTAGGCAAATGATGAATATGAATGAGCTTCATTTCATTTCAGGGAAGAGGAGATCACAATTCAAGATAAAGGCACAGGTAGGATCATTCATTTGTGACACCATATCGGTAGGTTTAGAAGCAGATGCCATACTAAAACAAATGGGTTTCCAACCAATCTTCACTTGGTCTTATGACCCATTCAACATTATTTCAGACTTAAGGGTGGAACTCAAAACCACTCCTTACAATCATATACCTAGACCAGAGATTGAGAAGTTCAAAAATAAAGAACAGTGGGAAGAGAATACTCTTCAAGAAGCAGAAGAACAAGTTTTACCTTCTTCTACTCTTCATACTCCAACTTTTCAAACCAAGTAGGGCAAGAGGCCCAAAGAAGGCACCATTATCAACAATTGGAGAAAAGGAATTCATTCACTATCAGAAAAAATCAAGGACTGAATCCAAAGGCACTACTACTACTACAGAGGGTCAGAAGGAGCATATCATCATCAATTTGGATGATTCACAGGTTTCCATAGAGACAAAAGAACCTGTAATTACTACTCCATCTTCTTCTTCTACTTCACATAATTTATTAGAGATCACTCAATTTGCAGGACCAAGTGAAATAGAGGAGTCAAATATCTTCACTAATTTCCTTGAAATTAAGTAGAAGAATGAAGCTTTGAAAGCAAATGTTTATGCACAGTTTTGGAAGTAGGCTTCTACTTCACAACACATGTTGTTGACAACATTTGATAGCGAGAAGGGAATAATGCAAATGGCTTTTCTACAGGCTCAAGTGCCCTTTCCCAAAGGTTCTTCTGATTACAAGAAAACTATATTTTCTTTTGATGCCAGTCACATACATCCAATTGATCAAATGGACATGCATAGGCAGTCTGGTGAGATTCTCTTCTCAACCATGACCAATACTGCTATGGCATTGTCAAAACTCAAAACTGCTCTGTCAAATGTGTAGTCACAATTGAAGATTGAGAAAATATCGTCTTTAACAAAGGATACCAGGGTCAAGTCATTAGAGTACTTAGTAATTAAAATTGGATATGACTCTGCTGATGTCAAAGCTGTTGAAGATATTATCAAGAAGAAAAAATACAAATATTGCAGCATTGAGGAAGCAGCTGAAACTGCCTTCTTCAGAGGACCTCCAGACCAAGGAGATAGCAGAAAGTGAACAACACAAGGAAGAAATGCTCAAACTGATAATTGAGCAGAATGTACAAATAAAGACCGTGGAGGAGCAAATTGAGAAATTGCTTAAGGAAAAAGAGCAATTTACTCAGTTAGCTATAGCTACCATCACAACTATAACTTTTACAGTGTCTAGAACAACAGGGGAATCTACATCAGCCACAAGGGAATCTACATCGATAGTAGAGGATTTGAACAAACTCCCATAGGAGCTGATTCACCAGAAACAAGAGAATGAAAGGCTTCATAAGAAATTCAAAAATCTGGAAGCTCAGAAGATAAATAATGATACTCTGTATGTTGAGGAAATGCAGAAAACACATAGGTTGAACAAAAGAATTGAAGAGTTGTAGAGCCAGTCATTGATGGCTCAAACCTTGGCCCAAGCCAGGGAAAGCATTTGGGTAGATATTAGTCAGGCCATAACTGAAGTATGGCCCTCCAGTCAGATCATTTTCGAGCAGGAGGAACTCGTAAATAAATGTTAGGTAGCCATTGGTGAAGTGAAGCAGCTTCTTAAAGATAAACCAAATGAAGCTACATACACGATCAAAGTTTTAAATTCAAAAACCAGGGCTGAGTTGGAATAGATTGAGATTATGGACAGAACAGAAACCATTTTGGAGATCAAAAAGGTTTTGCAGAAAAAGAACCTGATGACTTAGTTAGAGACTAAGTGTCAAACCTTGAAGACTTTTGTCCAAAGGTTTAATTTTAAGTTTAATTTACTGAATCAGAGAGCACTGCCAGGATTAGTGGCCCCAAATGACAGGTTGCTCAGTTTAGAAGAATACTACCAAAAGCTGTATACTATAGCAACTGATAAAGAAAACTTTGCAGGCATAAAGGGTCATATTATAGGGAAGCAAGTATTAGAGGTTTTAGATTTTGACTTGACTATTAAGCATGAAATTAAACATCTTTTTGTAAATAAGTCCACTTTTGAGAAGTACACCGAGGTTGATGAAGTTTACAGGAAATTGGTAAATCTTTCCATACCAAGTGAAGACCTATGGGATCATTTGTGTGAAATTATTGAGTAACTTTCATCAACAACTGAAGGACAACCGGGCAACACTTTTTAGGGACCACATGATCAACAAATTCCTAAAGAATAGTGCCAACACTTAGCAGTTTTGAAATTCCTATAGTTTTGTAATATTTTTGTATTTTTGTTTTGAAAATATCTAAGAATAATTTTTGTATAAATAACTCCTTCTTCGAGTTATTAAGGGTTGAACCCTTGGATGAGCTTTGAGAACAGAATTGTAACCGAGCTGGAGATTTACCAAGTTAATGAAAGGATTTTGAATTTGCCTTTGATAGTTTTGTCTCTTTGTAAGTTTTCATATGTGCTTATTTCATTATGTATTTCTTCATATATTTAAGTCTTTATGCAGAGATCTGGGTAAGATCATACTGAGTATTAGTCAGTCTTAAATCCCCTGTGAAGTTATCAACAATAACTAGAGACTGGCTTATAGGACTATTTGTTATTATAAACTCCCCGATATCAATTAATTGTCACACAAATCTGCATTCGATTAAATATATTTTGTTCTACAGGAAACGTTGTTTGCTTGTATTATTTGCTTATAACCAATCAAATATTTTGTTTGAATATTTAGCAAGTTATGTTTCATCAATATTTTTCTATTCATTCATTTTAAATCAATTAACTATAGCTAGACAAATAGCAACCCTTTCATCTAGCTTAGTAACTGTTAAGGCTTAAGCCCCTGTTTTCAATAATTCATGACATTGGTCATCCATAAAACTTAAAACCCAACAAAACATTTTAGATGCTCTGCCATGACTAATTGATCTAGAGTCATCTCAGAGGACAACAATATGAATTATAAACCATATTATAGATGTGATGTCTTTGATTCTTATTCCAATGAGATAGAAATAAAATGATGACTACACTTGACTACTTAGTATGAAAGCGAACTTACAGATGCATTTACTATACATAGCCAAATATGTTAAAAGAACTGAGATCAATTTCCTAGTTGATAACATGTTTGGAATGAACATAAACTATTATTTGAATGTACTTAGCTTTGAAAATATTGATACATATGTTATAATATGTGGACAAGTGTTTACATTGCAGATAGTATTGTTACTAAACTGACTACGTGATGAAAAAACTTCAAGAACAATTGAGGCTCAATGAGATTCTATAATAGGGTGTTGACCCTGGTTCTATTAAGAGGGTGGAGGTGTTACTCACTGTTTATCTTCCAAAACTTGGAGTCATGAGAGGATTGTGTGAGTCACACTCCTCTAGACGTGTAATGATGACTGTCGGATGCCTACTAGGAAATCATGTCGATATAGTCGACGTTGTCACCCTTGAGGTTTATGAATGGTTAGATCGGTATAGCTGATGCCGCGACATATTTAGTAGAGGATGGATAGGATGAGAGTGGAAGAGATTATGAAGGATAGGATGATTCTAGAATAGCTTGGGAGTTCCGTTGGGCCAGGGCATGACTATTAAGACTCTAAAACTATAAATTTTTTGAAACACAGATTTTAAAAGTTGTTACATTAAATAAGTATTCAATCACATGACATAATCCTTACATGGTTACACTAATTGTTGATATACTATATAAACCTTAACTTTAGGATGAAGTTTTTTGAAGGAGGGGTGTATGTAATGACCCACCTCGAGTTATAGGGAACATAGAAATATTAGCATGCATACGGGACATGGATATGATAGCTACATATGCATATATCGCATGCACTGCACTAGTGTATGTACTAACCAATTACGAAAAGTCCAGTGAATGAATTATTGACATACTGAGTAAACATCTAAACTCGCTAGAATATAATGAACATATTGAGGTGGATTACTTGCTATATATATACCACCATGATAATATATAATTAACATATTATTCAGAATAAAAGTAAATACAAGGTATTATACAAAATAAAAGGGTAACTATAATATTATTAATTATGATAACTAAATGAGAACTATAACATAACATTTTATTAATTATTGTTAATTATTAAGTATATTAATGAAATTATATATTTTATATCAAATAAAATACAAAGGAATTAAAAGAAATAAATATTAACTAAAAGGTACACATGTTATATTATTTAAAAGAAAAAAATAACAATTACCAATATACGTATGAATTAAAATTTAAGTAAACTTGTGACAAGGACATAGCCGACTCCATGAATTCAATTGACTACCTCTAAAAGAAAACGACCTTTCTGGATTCCACGTGTTGGAGGGCAGGGAATACAGATCTGATCACTGGGAGACAGTGGTATGAGGAATGTAAAGAGAAGGAATCTGAGATAGAGAGGTAGGGGATTTTGGGAGAAAAATTGCCCTTGGGTAGTGAAGTGAAGGAAGAAGAGTTTTTGTTGGGGGGGATTTTTACACAGAGACAGATGAGGAATTTCCAATAGAGAGTCACAAACAGAGAGGGAGACTGAGCCTTGATTGTTCTTGGAGCTTTGGGCACAGGGGCCATAAGACATTTTGAAGTCTTCTGGATCTGGGAACCGAATAGGTTGATCCCATATAGGTTGGGAGGAAAGGGTTGATTTGGTAATGGGAGCGGGATCGATAACACGCAGAAACACCTTCAACAAAAGTTCTAGGTAAGTACCAACAAATGTATTGTTAAACGCAGACTAAAATTCACTGTCTGGTTAAATATGAATCTGGGTATAAGTTTAAAATTAAATTTTGTTAATAGCTGAATCCAAGGCCTTAGATATACCATATCTTAGTCTTTCTTTCCATACATATTTCATGGTATATTGAGTTTTCTATTGCAGCTTTGTGCTATTTTCTTGTTGTAACATAACATATCTGGTGGGTTCTTAAGGTACCAATCATTCTCCTAGTACGTATTTTACATTGGAACTTTAAAGGTAGGCTCTATATTAATTATACTTGTTTATATGTAATATTTAGAGTCTAAAAAAACAGCTTTCCGGCTGTTATAAGTTTAATTTCTTTGTTGGTAATTTTTTAGGGTTTGACTACATAAGCTCAACAGGGTGATTTTCACTTTGCTGAAAATTGCGTTTAGTTGCTGCTATAAGGCTTGTGATCTTACATCTCCTAGCCTCTCCACTCCTAGATCTGTGATCTAGAGTACTAAGGCACTATTTGGGTGGCCACTTTCAAGGGGAATTACCTGCTGTCCCTGCATTTTTCTGTAGATTTTGTACTTTGCAGTCACTGGACAACAAGCTAATTAACAAAGGAACCCCTTTAACCAAAGCTCCAATCATAGAAATAACTAGAGATTAGGTTAGTACATTTTTAGCACACTCTTTTTGTCTCTTTATACTGATATGTTTTTTGAATTTGAGAGTCACATCTTGGTGGTTATAAGTATATTCTGCAGATTTTCCACAATAAACTAATAGGACAATAAATAATTAACTCCTACATTTCATCCATAGAATCCCATTTAAGGCACTTATCCTCATTTGGTTGTATTCAACGATAATCATCCCATAGCCTTTAAGGAGGTAGTTGGGCGTAAAGAGTGGGAATTGGGCCAAGGTGACAGTGGGCTTCATCTTGTGTGTCCCAATCCTAGTGGGTTGCCAAGACCTTAGCAACCCTACTAAATTGATTGGTAACAAGAGCTTTGGTTGCCCCCTTCAATAGCATGATTCTCTGAAGCTTTATTCCCTTTTGCATTAGTGCAATGAGCAAGTCCCCGTTTTTAATGCATGTTGGGTGGCTTCAGATTCAGAGGATAGGTGGATTCATTATTTGCATAGAGTGTGGTCTGTGCATTTGTCTTGTTGCACACGTTTTGTCACAGTTCCAAGGAAGCAGTTGTACCTTTTTTTTTAAAGTTCAGAGACATCAGGCATCAAATTTTTATGTCATTGTAAACCCATTCTGCAAATTTGTAATGTAAATGACTCTAGTATGACTGTTAATTATGTAACAACCTAGGCAAGCCTATGATTTTGGCGACAAATTTCATCCTAGGAGGTTTTTCATCCCACTGATTATCTGTGTTTCCAAACACGGATGATCGACAAAGTTTTTCCCTCCAGCCTCACCCCAAAGTTAGAGGTGGGATTTATCATCGAAGTCTTAGGTGAGTTCTAGTGTTTTAGTAGTCTTTTGTAAAAGTGATTTGGGAATAATTTAAACTATTTGGCTAAATTGTTTTATTACAAATCACTTGGTTTACTAGATCATATGGTGTCGCAGAATTGGGTAAATTTTATGAGGGTTTATAGCGAATAAGTATTCCCCCTTTGAGGGTTGAATTTGTAAAATTTTATGTAAAAAATATTTTAGTGCATGGTCCCTCATACTTAGACACCATGGCTAAATTATTTGAGAGTGACAAAATAATTATTTCACTCATGAATCAATCAATCAATTAATTAATTTTTATTTTTATTTATTTATTTTTTGTCTGGAAAAAATAAAGTTAAATCTTAAGCCGAAAAATTAATTAATTTAGAGCCAAAATTAAAATGTTAGAGAAATTAATTTCTCCAAGTTGATTTTTTTTTGGGCTAAAAGAAGTTAATTTTTGGAGGTTCCCCATCGAGGGAACAATAGAAATTTCAAGAAAAATTGGACCCTTGGACCTTGGTGGTTAAGTTAAAGTCAAATTTTGAGGGAATTAGTTCAAAATAATTATTTTTTGACTAATAAAAAATGGGTTTTATGAGAAATTCGAAAATTCCTCAAAAATAATTATTTTCGACGGTGGAGATTAAAAGATAATCAAATATTTATCAACGGTCAAGATTATTTTGACGGGGATCAAGCCAACTAGCCGTTATTTTCCACTTGGAGGATTTTTCTATAAATTAGAGACCATTTTGCTTCTCAAGTCACGATGAAAAGCTCTGACGCTAGTCTATGTAATTTTGTAATGCTGGTGTTGTTCCACTGATCTGTTGGGAACGCTTGAAATATCATAATAAAAGACTTTGGGGTTCAGTTCATGGTGTTCTTTGCCCAATGATCTGTGGTATTTGCTTTCCTATATTGTGCATAAAATTTTAAAGTTTGTTTATTCATTTTTTTTAACAAGATCGGTTATGGTATTTTCATTCAAAAAAGAAAGGGGAGATATACTCCGAAGTACATAGTGTTTGAACAGATCAGGAAGGAGAAATTGACAAAATCTTCTTGATCCTTTGTTCCTTCTTTTACATGGAGATGATAATTGCCTAGTCTTCTGTTGTAGTGGCTACAACCACCCTCCAAAATTTTGCCTATGCTTCGATTTTGGAGCCTTCTTTACTATCCATAGCAGTTCATCTCGCACTAATCCAGGTATTTATGCTTTGATTGAGGCTTAACTTTTCATTTTCGCTTGTGTTTGTTCACTTAGCTGATTCTTCTAAGTCACAAGTTGATCTCCCAACTTGGTCTCACAGCAGTTCTGGGCTTGCCTCCAGAAATTGCACAATTCTTAAGGGCAAGCAACCTTGATGATGGGAATTGTGCAATCCTGACTCCTAGTGAGTCTTGAACTCAAAAAATGCGCAGTCATGAGGAGGAAACCCAACATTGAGCCCAAAAATTGCGCAATCCTCACTAAGCCCAAAAACTGCGCAATGCACTAAGTCAAAAAGTTGCCCAGTTCCCCAGAATTGCGAACTCTGTCACGACAGTGTGCATGGCAAGTTTCGTCGGAAAAAGTAAAAAGCAAAAAAGCAAAAAAGCATCCCTCAAAAATAGGAATCTGTTTTTAGTATCCTGAAGGAGGCCAAGTGTCGCTTCTCCCTTAATTTTAGGCATGCACGTCATAAACCCTAATTGTCCAAATCTATTTAATTGATGCTTCTAGAGCTCATTTGCACATTCGATTTTGGAGCTCTAACATTCCTGTGGAGATCAAGGAACCTTTGGTGCGATCGTCGATGCTTTTCTAGGTCAGTTTTGTTTTGTCGTCTTTTGCCGTTTTTTCTGTTGCTTTTTGTTGTTTGGCTTGTGTGAGTGCTGTTTCATTTGTTTCTCTTCCTAGTTGCTAATGTTTTAACTTTTAGAAGTATTGTTTCAAGTTTTAGATTGCCTTTCTCAAGTGTCTCATTAGTTTCCCTGTTTTTGCACCAATAGTAACCGTTGCAGCGAATCTCCTCACTTACTTCGTTTTCCTTCTGGTTGATTACTTGTTGCACTTGATTTACATGCATTTATCTACACTTAGTTAGATCTGCACTCAGCTTCGCACTATCTCTCAGATCTGCTTGTTTTCCACATTTCCCTTGGGCAGATCTGGGTTTCCCTTGGCTGATTTTCACTTTTCTCCACTGGCACTTCGTAATCTGGTGGCCCAAGCCACAAGCTTGGCCTCTGGAATTGCGCAGTGCGCAGTCCAAGCTGGCTCCAATTGCGCGCTACGTAGTTCTAGGAGCCAGCCTCTTAGCTTGACCACTGAGACTGCATAATGTGCAGTCTCTCCCAGGCCTCTGCCTAGGCTGAACCGCACATTGCACAGTTTCAACCATTAGGCTTCCACTTTGGTTTCTGGGATTGCACAGTGCGCAGTTCCCACAGACAGCCAATTCCTTCTGTTAGGAAAATTTACGCAATCCTTTCCATCTAGTGCCCAATTTGTTGCTTGAACTTTCCTTGTAAGTTGTTTTGCTTTAAACTGACATTTTCCTGCCATGAGTGCCCTCTCTGTCCCACAGGTACAACAATTGTTGAGCACCTTCAACAGTCACTATTACCATGGCATCTAAGAGAAATGCATCAAAGGAAACCACTAAGAGCAGTAATGTGGAAGCAGTTGAGCAAACATCAACTGATTTGCCAGTGTATGCAGATACTCAACTGTTTCTAGAGACGAGATCATCACTGACATGGTAGCAGATTAAAGATACTTTTGCAAAGGACTTTGAGGCAGATTTAGAGGACCGACAGGTTTATCTCAACATCTGGTAGTCAGGGCTATTCGAGGTTGCATATAGGTATCTTGCCTTCCTGTGTGTAGATATCATTAGCTGGATTGTCTTACACGTGGATGAACAAACCATGACATTGAGCAGTGCCAACGGTCAGAAGCTTGCGACCTTCAGGGTAGAAGACTTCAACAGATGTATCACTTGCCTGAGCCAGTAAAGCGCATGGACTCATTCTTCTATGACACCCACAACTATGTGAACAGAAGAGACATTGTCAAACGTTGGGTGAAAGAGCCATCAAAGTTTCGACAGACACCCACCCATTTGTATAAGACAAAGTCCCTCAAGAAACCTTACCAACTCTTGGTTATCTTTGCTTGCAAAATCCATGGTCAAGAGAGCACTGAAACCTTTCCTGAAGGGTGGGCAGTCTTATTGGATCAGTTGGTGAACAATGGGAGGCCATTCAACTGGTGGGATTTTTTGGCTCAACAATTGAAGGCCCATGTAGCACAAGCTCAGAATCCGCCGAAGGGTGAGCGAGCAAGATTCTATATGTTTGCATATTTACTTGATGCAATCTGTGCATAGCAGTAGTTTCCTGGCATGAATTAGACATGGACACTACGAGAGACCGTCGTGAACATCTATTGCAAGTTGCTTTCAAAATGCAGTTATCGAGGAGTAACAAAACAACTAACTGACCACTTTATCATCGTGCTGTACAAGCTTATCTTTGAACAAGATCCACCTTGCATGTCCCGAGAAGCAATGGAGGCGATAGTAGACATTGCAGATTGGTATGCCTCACTAGGTGGCACCTTCATTAAAGTGTTTGGCGAAGAGAAGCCTCCGCATGTCTTACCAAGGTATGCCACTGACAAACTGATCATGCAAGAAGTATCATACCATCTCTCTACAGGGTTGTCAACAACATTGCACCAGGGAGAAGAAAGCGCCATGGCCTACTCATCCTTTATAGATTAGATTATATGAGATAAAGAATTTGAAAGTTGCGGATATCGAGGCTATGGAATTCGGCACTATGGAATTTAATCCGTATGATCCCCACAGCATTTGCAAGGACCACTGTACGAGAGTTTACTTTTCGTGGATCAGCAGGGCATTTCATTGGCCAAAGGAGGATCTTTGGAGGTACTGCTACAATGCCTCCAGACTCAATGAGCCGGTTAGTTTAGCAAGGACTTCATAGGTTGCTCCACAGACAACAGCAACTTCGGAAGCAACAACAACAAAAGGCAGCAATCTCGTGCAAGGCAAGGGAAAGAGGAAGATTGCTGATAGTCCAGAGGGAGAGCAAAGCTGCAAAATGAAAGCAGATCCTCTTATTGAGAAAGCAACTTTGGCAGCGGAAGCAAAGAGGAAGCAGAGGATACAGAGAGCAGAGCGGAGAAAGAGAAAAAAGCAGAGGTTGTATGAAGCAGAACTGAAGCTGTAGGAGACAGAGAAGAAGTTGAAGGAAGAATAGGAGTTGAGAAGGAGAGAACGAGAAGAGAAGCAGAAGTAGGAAGAAGAACAAAGGCAGGGTGCGATGATAGAGGAAACAACGCCTATACAGTTTGAAGAACTGGAACAACCAGCAGTTGAGGAGGAAGGTGAACAAATGCAGGATCAGGAGCTTGCTCAGCAGATTGAGCAATTGTTAAATTTTGGTATGTTCCGTGCTTAGAGCAATTTACTTCAATTTTTCATATTAGCCCAATGACAATATTTAGATTAGCAATCACATCAACATGATAGTGAAGTGCAGATAGAACATAAACATAAATAGTAGAAGACAAGCCAAGACAAGAGGACACAATATGTGGCACTAGCAAGGGACAAACCTCAATGTGGGGAAACCCTTGACAATTATTCTTATATTCTTCAATAGTTCAGCAGAGAGAAAGAGATAGAGTACAATGATTTGAAGTCAATACTTGACTTGCCAAATAGGAGATCAAAGATCTTCTCCGTAATGGTGACACAATGAGTATGTAGATCTAATACCGAGGACTGAAGATATGCAGCAGATGAACAACTCAATCAATTACCCTGATTACTGAAGCTTTTCCTTCAATAAAACTCTCCTTGCTTTGCTGCTTCACTGATCATGTCAAGGTTGTGGCACTTTTTATATGCTGCCAGGGCTAAAGCATATCTTGGCAAACTTGATCACTGGTTAGGGCACAAACTCAGTGTGCTACAACACCCTAAACGCACCCCACAGTCCTCCTATTTACTGCAGATAGCCTTCATACAATCCTCCAATGATACGCTGCCTTATAGGGCTGCTTACCTTCTAAACGCAACACTTAAAAGGCCTCCAACTGCTGGCTATGGCCTGCGGCCTAGCCCAGCAGTGGACTGAAGCTTAGGTCCCTTCAAACAATGATCCAAACAACCCTAACACAATGTTGAATTTTCTAAGTTTACTTAGAAACCCTCCATGCACTTTATTTGATTTATTTCTACCTACTTGTTATTTTCCTTAACAAGTTATTTACAATGTAAATACTGAAAATAAACACTAGTGCATGCTCAACGTATTACAGATCAGCAACTAAAACAAAGTTGAAACAAAAACAAACACACCATATGACACCATTATTTTTGGACTTAGACTCACTTTAAACACTTAGGCTTGCCAATTTCGAAAGGTAATTTGAAGGGAACTCCAAAGATTTGAGAGATGCACTATAGAGTTCTAGTGTTGCTCTGTGCATTATTTAGAAGACCTCCCGAGGCTTCCAGAAATTGATCCAATATGACTTTGAATCTTCTTGCAACAATACATGAAGCTCCCCCCATGAATAGGGTATCATCGACAAATTGAGAGTGATTCACGCTCTTCACTCCTCTGTTGAACTGGATCCAAATGATAAAGCCTCTCTGTCTGCGATGCTTTAGATTCCTACTCAGAGAATCAACCATTATGATGTAGAGGAAGGGAGATAAGGGGCAACCTTGCCTAAGACCTCTAGAGCTTTGAAAAAAACGCACTAGTCTTCCATTGATTAAAGGGGTAATCCAGGGACCTTGGATACAAACTTTTATAATGTCAATGAAATCAGGGGCAAACCCAAACTTTTGTAGGACAACTATAAGGAAGGAGTGACTAACTTGATCAAAAGCATTGGCCATATCGAGTTTCAGAATGAAGCCTTGCTCTTTTCTGGATAGGCTAGAATGGATTGCTTCTTGGACAAGAAGAATATTGTCGACTATATGTCTATTGGGGACAAAACCACCTTGGTTTTCAGAGATGAAGATGGGAAGGAGGTTTTTGAGTTTATTTGTTGAAATCTTAGATATAATCTTGTAGGATGAGTTACACAAGGATATAGGTCTGAAGCGGTGGAAAGAGAATGGTCTAGATTCTTTAGGAATAAGGGCCAAGGTGGAGTTGGTATTTCCTCCTATATTTCTTTTTCGGAAAACATAACAAGTCATTTTCAAGATGCCTTTTTTTTGAGCAACCAAAACGAGCGATAGAAAGCAATGGAGAATCCATGAGGCCCTAGAGCTTTGTTAGTGTGAAGATTCCAAATTGCAGATTAGAGTTCCTCTTCCTCTATTTTCTTAGAGAGAGCAACATTAACCTCTTCTGGGACTAACTTTAGGATATGACTGATGAAGTCATCATAGTTGGAATTCCCTTCGTCAGCAGAAAGAGCCTTTTGAAGTGTTGAAATGCTTCCTTTTTGATTTCCTCTTGTCCTTTGATTTCAACATTCCCTTCACCAATGATGGTATCAATGCGGTTTTTAACGCTTCTCATTTTGGTGGTATTATGAAAGAAGGTTGTGTTCTTATCTCCGACCTGTAACCATAAATTCCTAGATTTTAATCTTTGGGTTTTTTCCTCACTTCTATTGGTCCTGTATACTTCCCAATAGATTTCTTTTTCTTTCATTTGCATTTCTTTTGTAACCTCTCCTTCTTCCATGCTCTTTTGGACATGATCTAGCTCCAATTGTAACTCAATTTTATTTTGTTTTGGCTATTTATAGTGCAGTCAGACACACTTCTTTAATTCATTTTTTACTTTTTAAAGCTTTGTTTCCCAAACAAAACTTGGAGAATCGTTGATACTTTGGTTCCATGCACAAGTTACCAACGATCTGACCTCTTCAATATTGGACCAAAGAGGGTTGTATCGAAAAGGAAGCAGACCTAGATTTTTACTTTCCCCAATTTGATGGAAATGGGCTTATGATCCGATGCTGCAGAGGGGATTATTTTTGAAGTCATGGGAATATTGTCTGAGATAAGGCTGTCTTGAATTTGGAACCTGTCCAGTCTTTCTTTAATGTTATTTGGGCCTAATCTTCTATTGCTCCAGGTATACTTTTCGTTCTTGGGAGCTATATCCACTAGATTTTGGGCTTCCATTATAGTATCAAGCTTGTCTCTGAAAGGATCTGGCTGGAAGCTGCCTCCTTGCTTTTCTTGTGCGTTCAGAATCAGGTTAAAATCTCCACCTACTATAATTTTTCTGTTGATTTTTGCATCAAGCGGGTCAGCGAAGGATTGCCAGGATTGGTCTTTGTCTCTGAAATGAGAAGGGGCATTGAGGTTGAAAACACTGATTTGAGTTCCAGAGGTTTTGTTTCTGAGTTCAGTTTTAATCCAGTGCTACTCTTTTATCAGACAGATTGGTTCCCAATAAGATTGTTTCCACATTGTACAAATGCCTTTAGAGAGGCACCTATTGCATTTATTGTTGTTCCTTCATAATTCTCTCCTTTTTGGATGATCTGATTCATTTCTTGTTCTAATGACTTTGTCTCATGAATTAGGAGAAAATCGGGATATTCAGATCTTAAAAGATCTATTGTTGCATTAACTTTCGAGGGATGCCCGAGACTTCTACAATTCTAGGAGACCAAATTCATTATTTACTTTGGGATGGTGCTGAGGACCCTTTTCCTCTTATTGTCTGAATTAGTTTTTCCTTATATCTGGGACCTTTGTATATATAGGTGTCCATTGGTTGTTGAGTTCCCATGGTCATGCCTTTTTGTGCTACTTCATCACGTAATTCCTTATTTGATTTCCTTCTTGGCTTTTTGTGGCTATCAAGAGGAGCGAGAGATTCTTTAGATTGATTTATGGTAAGAATCCATTCAAAGGAGGGAAGAAGAGGGCTTGAGGGATGACTAGGGGAGCCAAGAAGAGGGAGGAGGGGAGAAGAGGGGATGAAGCGGGAGGAGAGGGATCAGGGATGAGAGGTAAAGCATCCTCGCAAGCAGGGTGAAGGTCAGGAGAAGGGTCTAGAGAGGCAAAAGGGTCGGAATCAGAAGGCAGAGAGATAGAAGAGGATGAGGGAGGAGCAGCCCAGGGGGGGGGGGATTGAAGAGGAGGGGATAGAGGGCTTTGAAGGTTTATTTCCATATTTTTTACGTTTGATACTTTCCCATTGGAGTTCTTGTGTTTCGACTGATTCTTCTACTTCTCTGTTTGGACATCTATTTGCAAAATGACCATATTCATGATATACCTTGCATTTGAAGGGAATTTCTTCGTAGTCTAGTTGTTGTATGTGAGCCCAGTTGTCTATCTTGATCTTCACAACTTCTTGTAATCCTTTACCCAGGTCAACTTCAACACAGATTCGTGCACAAGCATGCATGTTTTCTTTTGGTTCACTTTTATCAATGTATTTTCCAAAGGCATTGCCTATAGCTTTAATAGATTCATCTCCCCAGCAGTGAAGAGGAGGGTGAGGGAGACGAACCCAAACCGGAACTGCATTAGGAACATCGAGCTAAGGATCGAAATCTGGTGTCCATCTGTTTAGGTATAAACCTGTGGTGTCCATTGTTGATTTTTGGTAGCATCGCATGTGCTCTAGCCATGAAAATTGGTGGAGATGCTAAGGCACATGAGATTTCCAAGACCCAGAAATCATTTGGGGAAATTCCACTCGGATGGAGAGATATTAATGAGACCCTAAGTCTAAACTTAGGAAAATTAAAATATTAATGTGTATTAATATAATATTGGTGAGAAAGTTCTAAATAACGAGGCTCAAGCTAGATCTAATCTTATCCGTTGATTAGGGACTTAATCTCGGCTATTGAATCGTCAACAGGGAAAGTATAACATGAGGCCTGAGGGTCAGTTGGAGACACACCAAGCTCATCAGTCAATTCGATTTTCTGGGGCAGGGTTTGCTGAGAAATCGAGTTAGTCATCTGTTGCAGCGAGGGGTAGTTCGGTAGGAGGCTGGTAATACATATCAGAGAGGCAAAGAAAGTGCCAGAGAGACGGCTCAGAGGCAGCTTGGGTTGACGCAGAGGCTTAGAGGGCCAACGCAGAGGACGCAGGAGGTTGAGAAGTTGCCGTAGAGCTGACGCAGAGGCTAGCAGAGCTGATCAGGGCTGAAGGAGCTACGATGTGGTGTTTTTGTAGGGCAGATAGAGAGCTGAGAGATAGACGTAGAGCCATAGAGGGTGACACAGTCCTTGGAGGGTGACGCAGTTCCAGAAGATAGCTTGGAGTAGCTTTCACTGTCCAGCTAAGGAACAGCCGAAGTTGCTGTGGGACCTATCATCCAGTTGCTGATTAGTCGGAATATCTGTCTCTGGAGAAAGCTACTTCTGCCAAGGAAAATATCTGAATGGTGAGCCATATCTGGCACCCTAGTTGTATTTAGAAAACTGCATAATAATAAAACCCTCATATCTGTTGCATTGGTTTTCCCGCATTGGGTTTTTCTGGGGACGATTGTCCAAAAATAACGACGTCCCTTGCATTGTCTCAGTTTATTTCAGTCGCTGATCTGTATATTGGTGAAGGTTGCTACTGTGTTTATTTTGATGTTTATATGATTAAATAACTTGTTAATGTAAAGAACAAGTAGGGGATAATAAACAAGAAATAGCAATAGGGATTTTTGATGTGTTAAATTTAGAATTTTTCACATGGTATCGGAGCGATTGCAGATCACAAAAGGATTGAAGACGCCAACAAAAGAAATCTGAAAAATTTGCAGCAGAAGCAGCTATCCTGAGAGACGACATTGTTCCAGAGTTGAAGCGACAAAGAGAAGAAGTGACGCAGTGCTTAGAGAGTGATGCAGAGCCTGCGTCAACATTTCGAGCTAGGAGAGGGGCTAGCGCAGAGGCAAAGGGGCAAATCAGTCTTATGCAGTGCCCGGTCATCTTTCTCAGCCAAGAAGGATCGACGCTGTGGCCAGGGGGAGTAGATTCAACCCAAGTTGTGATTGCGTAGAGCCTGAAGGGCTCAAATTCTTCACTTGTTGGGGCTAAGGGAGCTGTGCAGATTGTGATTTGAGGAGTTAGTGGAACGCTGTTTCTGTCAGTGCAGAACAATGTCTAAGGAGACAGAACCAAGGTAGAGGGAATCACTACCTTGACAGATTTCTAGCCAAGGAATCCAGATCCAAGTTGCAGTTGCAAAGGAGGTTTGCAGAGGAGCGGTTTGACAGTTGGCCAGAGGATTTCCAGGAGGGAAATCAGGACTCAAAGGGAGTCCAAAAGAGGAGCAGAGATGGTAGTAAACGGATTGAGGGATCAAGACAGATTGGATGGGGCTTCCAATTTTGTCATCTGGAAGGCCAGGATCTTGACAATCCTGGATAAACATCGCATCAAGGACTATGCCTTGAAAACCGTAGCTATCCCAGTCGACCCAGCTACTAATGAGAAGTAGGAGGAGGCCGAGGCGAAGGCGAAATGCATGATTCTTAATGGGGTCAAAGGTCATGTCATATCACATATTGCTGAGAAGAACACAACAAGGGAAATGTGGGAGGCCTTGACCACCTTATACTAGGGCTCTTCCGTGCAGCGGAAGATGTTGTTGGAGAGTCAGCTAAGTGTTGATTTGTGGTAGCATTAGATGTGCTCTAGCCATGAAAATTGGTGGAGAGGCTAAGGCACATGAGATCTCCAAGACCCAACAATCATTTTGAGAAATTCTATCTGGATGAGGAGTTGTTAAAATAATTAATATTTTTAATGGGTTCCTAAGTTTAAACTTAGGAAAATAAAAATATTAATGGGTATTAATAAAGATAAGGATGAGAAGCTTGTAAGAGACGAGGATAAAGTCTGTTTTAATCTTAGTCGTTGATTAGAGACTTAATCTCGGCCGTTGATTCATCAACAGGAAAAGTATAAGAGAAGACTTGAGGGTCATTTTGAGACACATCAGCAGATACTCAGTATCTCAAGGAGAATTGATTCTCAAAGATAAGGAGATCAATTTCAGAGGGAGAGTTGTAGGGTGGAGGAAGATGGGGATTAGCAGTAGTTAGGGAGGTCAGAAGAAGTGACGCAGGGACTCTGAGAGACAGCGCAGATGAGAGAGACGCAGGGATGACGCAGAGAGGGACTAGAGCTGTGCAGAGCCACGTAGAATGACGCAGGGCTAACACAGTAGAGAAAAGAAGCTCTCCAGGGTGTCATAAAGTCTTAGAGGAAAAGTCTTAGGTGTTTTCTCCGAGTGTCTATGTCAATTTTTCTGTAAAAGCGATTGCTGCTGAAGATTAATAAAACCCTTCTCTGTTGCATCGATTTTCTCGAATTGGGTTTTTCTGGGGACAATTGTCCAAAAATAACTGTGTTGATGTGATTGATTCTTGTGCATATATTTATTTCTGTATAATGATGTGATATTTGTAGTAGAATTTATTTTGATGTTTACTGAAGGGATTTCATAAATAACTTATTGGGAATAATAAGTAGGTGAAATAAATCAGTTACTGTAGGAATAGAATTTCTGTTTAGAAATTTTCACATGGTATCAAAGCAAAGATTCAACGACAGGAAGGGAAAATCAATTATGGGTCAAGAGCATGATGTAGAGGCATCCACTCTAGGAGACTTGTACATATTTTCAGAAGAATACACAAGAGGCAGAAATTACGATTATTCTATGTTGGATTCCAGATTGGAAGAAGTTGTTTGCATAGCAAGCTTTGCCTCCTCGGAGGTTTGGTATATAGATAGTGGAGCTTCCTGGCATATGACAGGAATCCGAGAATGTTTTTCAGATTATCAGGAAGAAAGAATGAATTTTCAGATCACCATGGAGAATAAGGCAAAGTGTACTCCAGTAGGGAAAGGTACTATAGTTTTTCAAACAAAAATAGGAGAGCGGTTTCGAGCTACCAATGTGCTGCATGTGCTAAGACTAGGGATGAACTTACTTTCCATATCTCAACTTCAAAGAAGGGCTATGATGTTTTCTACATTAAGGAGAAAGTATACGTCAAACACATGAGTTGGAAAAATAAGGTCTAGATTGGAATCAAAAGCAACAGGTTGTACAGGTTGCAGCTAGAATCACCAATGGCACTAATAGGCAATAATGGAGACAAAGATTTGAATGAACTGTGGCACAGAAGGATGGGACATTTGCACCATGGGGCTTTGAGAATTCTCAGAAAAACTGTAATAGGAGTTTCAGTTCTTAGTACGGAACGAGATGATGTATGCAGAGGGTGTGCTCTGGGAAAGTATGCCAAAGCAGCATTTCCAAGAAGTAAAAATAGGGCCAAGAGTGTACTAGGATTGATATACTCAGACATCTGCGGATCGATGTCCACAAAAGCTCTTAGTGGTGCCGAATACTTCGTCATCTTCATTGATGACCATTCCAGGAAGACTTGGATCTACTTTCTGAAAACCAAAGATGAGGTTTTTGGTCGATTCAAAGAGTTCAAGGCTCTAGTGGAGGATCTGACAGGAAAGAAGATAAAAGTGTTGCACTCAGACAATGGTGGAGAGTATGTTGACAAGGACTTCACCGATTCTTGTGTTAGGGATGGCATTAGAAGAGAGTGGACAAATCCCTACAATCCCAAGCAGAATGGAGTAGCAGAAAGGAAGAACAGGACTATTGTGGAAGCAACTAGGGCAATGATGTATGATCAGGATATGGCAAAATTCTTGTGGGCAGACGCATGCAGCACGACGGTCTATGTCTAGAATAGAACTCCTCATAGGGCATTGGGCAAGATTACTCCAGAGCTGGTCTTCAGTGGGAAGACACCTGAAGTTAGTCATTTCAGGATATTTGGGAGTTTAGCATATTGCTGTATACCCGAGGAGAAGAGGAAGAAGTTAGCTCAAACTGCGGAGAAAGGAGATCTTGTGGGATATAGCGAGAATGCTAAGGCATATAGAATCTATCTTCTGGGGAGCAGGAAAGTAGTAGTTTGACGAGATGTAAAGTTCATGCAGGATAAAGCTTTCAGAAAATCTCGAGAAATGCCTTTCGAGGAGAAGTCAAAAGATGAGCCATTGGTTAAACCACTTCAACCAGCGGAAGCTAGTACTAGAAATTCTCATTTAGAATAGGAGGAATCTCAGGAAGAGGAAGAGTTGACAGGTGCGCCTACTACTAGAGGAAGAACGAGCCGGGAACTCTGATAGATTCTACAAGATGCAGAAGAATTCATTGGTGCACCCAGGAAAAGTAAAAGGGAGCGAAGATAGCGAGACAAATACCAGGCCTTAGTAGCTTAGGTTGGGGAACCCTCTAGTTTTCAGGACGCTGTTCAGCATCAACTATGGGTGGATGCGATGGTGGAGGATTACAACTCTATAATGGTGAATGATGTCTGGGAAGTGGTGCCTAGGCCTCAGGACAGATCAATGGTAGGTTCGAGATGGAAATACAAGATCAAATATGCTTTAGATGACAGTGTGGAGAAATACAAAGCCAGGTTTGTGGCTAAGGGGTATGCTCAGAAGGAAGGAATAGACTACAAAGAGACCTTTGCCCTAGTAGCCAGGTATACATCTATTAGAACCGTGATATCTCTTGCAGCACAGATGGGGTGGGAGATTCATCAGATGGATATCAAGACGACATTCTTGAATGGGGTGATAGAAGAGGAAGTATACATTGAACAACCAAAAGGCTTTGAGACACATGAGAAGAAATCTCATGTATGCAGATTAAAGAAAGCCTTGTATAGGCTTAAACAGGCACCTAGACGATGGTATGGTCGAATTGATGGCTACTTGCAGAAGATGGTGTTCGTCAAGAGTCATGCAGATCCCAATCTCTACTATCTGGTTGTAGAAAATGAGCCTCTAGTCCTAGTATTATATGTGGATGATCTCTTCCTGACATGATCATCCAGGCTCATCGAGGACTGCAAGAAGAATCTAGCCACAAAATTCGACATGAAGGATTTGGGACAGATGGATTATTTCCTGGGGTTGGAAGTTTGGCAGCAGAAGAGTGAGATCTTCCTTGGACAAGGGAGATATGCTACAGAAATCCTGAAGAGATTCAAGATGCAGGACTGTCGGCCTATGGCTACTCCAATGATCACCAACTGGAAGAAAATTGATGCATCAGAAGATAAAGAAGTTGATCCCACCTTGTACAGGTAGCTCATAGGATCCCTGATGTATCTGGTCAATACCAGGCCAAACATTTGTTACGCTGTCAACACCCTCAGTCAGTTCATGGTGGAACCTAAGAGGGCACATTGGGCAACAACCAAACATGTTCTCAGGTATATACAGGGAACAGTCGAGCATGGACTATTGTACACTAGAGGCAATGACATCAGACTGAGTGGGTTTGCTGTCGCAGATTGGGATGGAAGTTTAGTAGATCGGAAAAGTACCATTGGGTACTGTTTCAACATTGGATAGGGGATGCCTTCCTGGTGCAGTAGGAAACATAAATCCGTAGCTCTAAGCTCAGCTGCCTTGAGGGTCTGTTGGAGACACACCAAGTTGATTAGTCAATTCGATTTTCTCAGGCAGCGTTTGCTGAGAAATCGAGTTAGTGATTTGTTGTAGCGAGGGGCAGTTCGGTAGAAGGCCGGGAATACATATCAGAGAGGCAGAGAAAGTGCCAAAGAGATAACGCAGAGGAGCCTGGGCTGACGTAGAGGCTTAGAGGGTCAACGCAGAGGACGCAGGAGGCCGAGAAGCTGACGCAGACAAACACAAAGGCTAGCAGAGATGATCGACGCTGAAGGAGTTGCGCTATGGTGTTTCTGTGGGGCAGATAGAGAGCTGAGAGGCAAATGCAGAGCCGTAGAGGGTGACACAGTCCTTGGAGGGTGACGCAGTTCC
>APFE031472589.1:11795-60774 GCA_000404065.3 Pinus taeda
TAAAATTAATTAATATTTTATTTAAGGGTAAAAAATTGGTGTATTATCCTAAATTAGCTTCAAGAATAGTTATTAGAATAAAACAAAACAAAAGGTAAAGTGCTATTACAATGCCTCCACTTATATCGATCACAAGAAGGGAAAACAAACTAAAAAAACCAGATCAAGCTAAACCAAGGGAGGGGAAGAAAGGAAGAAAACGACTAGGAGGAGAGGGCTAGGACCCAACAACCACTGATCTCCCAGCCATCCTCTCTATTGAGATTATTCAGCCTTTTTCAATCTCAAGGGCTTCCCTAAATTTCCGGTGATGGAATTGTGGCACTCTAACAATAACACTAACTTCCTCGATGCAGACATGATGATTGGTTTTCTCCACATGCTCTGCTAAAGCGGAAGACTTGTCCTAATGATGAACCACACTGGTTGGTTCTAAACGCGTCGACAAAAGTATCTCTATGTGATTTTCGAAGAATATTCTCAATTGGATATGAATATTGAGAAATATGAGCCCCTTTTTGTGTTTTTTTTAAATAGTTGCCTATGATATTGTTTTTGAATTCTTGGTTTTTTCATTAGTAGTAAAGAGTTATTTTGGAGTATTTCTCTATACACGAGAGAAATCTAAATTTAATATTTTATGAATATTAATTTTTTATAATTTTATTTTATGTAAAAATAGTATTGATAACTTTTAAATATTTTATAGAATATGATTTTATTTAAATTTTTTAAATAATATTGATAGAAGGTTTTTCATATTTTTAAAATAAACGAATTCAATTTGAAAAAAAAATGAAAAAAAGTAAAATAAAAAATAGTTTAAATATGTTTTTATATTTTATTTTTTTTATTAAAATTTTTATTAAGTTTAATAGGATAAAAGTAGAGTAGATAATTATTTGTACCTATGAAGCACTGTAAATATGGAGAAATTCAAGAGGATGGAGACATCAATGTCCCTGGCATAGGGGTATTGTGTCTAAAATTATAAAAATAAAAATGATATCATAATATTGTAACAATAACAATTCACTCAATGCTCATGGTCAGGTACTCGTGGCCTAGATAGATTACATCTAGTATGACTGGAGACTCTCACCTCACAAAAGACCGAAGGGGGGTGGGGTTTAAAGCATTTAGAGCAATTTGGATGGGCACTTATTATTAAAAGTATATGGAGGGATACCATCAGATCTGGGCTATGGAAAAAGATAATTCTAGAAAAATACTTAAAAGAACAACCTATTCAGGAGTGGTTACAAAATGGGGCTCCCTTAGTGCAAAATGGTTCCTGTATTGGGAAGGGCTTCATGAAAATAAAACATTGGTTTCTAAGCAATCAATGTTGGGACATCGGTATGGGTTCAGCAGTGGTATTGGGCTTAGACCATGTTATAGGTTATTTTGTCTCATCTAATCAATTAGCCTCCAAATGGGATCAATCAACATCTTATTCCCCCTTTACATCATCATTGCGAAAAGCCCTATGTATGACTCTCTCATTCCCCAAATTTTTTGCCCTAAACTACATCATTTGAGCCAGTTTTAGGACCAATGCACCCTAGCCTCTTGTTGGACAACATTCACCTATAGGTTTCTCCCTTGTGGCCTGCGTTGATCACATACAGGTTTCTCCCCTTTGCACCTGCATTGGTTCTAGAAATCTGGGAAAAAGAGAGAGAATCTTGGAGCCTCCATTTCCAGAAGCTTCGAGGATTTGTTCTAACCATTTACCTCAGATAAAACTTTCGAATCCTATCCTATCCTATCTTGGATTTTCCATCCCTTATCCTTAGATCTCATCCTCCCATCAAAAGTGTATCTCAATCCCAAGATTGGTAAAAGAATAAGAACTCCCTAATTACCTCACTCCTCTATATATTTACAACCTTCCATATGCAAGGGGTTGGCGTTTGGAGAGTGATTCTACCCTTATGTTGTTTTTGTGAGAGTTATCCTTTCATGCATTTAGGGTGATAAGAGGTGCACTTTGTGACAAAGGAAGGACAAGTCAATGACTTGGAGGAGCTCTTCTACAAGATCGACATCTATTTATGGTTGTAACTCACTACATTTATATCAATACAAAGAGTTATTTTGTTTTCCTATATATGATGTCACTATTTCATATATTTCAATACCACGTTGATCTATTGAATGATGTAGATAGATGATGCTACATAGATTTCGTAGTTTCTTGGATTTTGTTGTTTGGTTGTGCAGATTCTATTTTTGGCAGTTAGAGCTAGGAATGGATCATTCAAGCTAAAGAAGGTGTGAAACATACAACAGATTCAAAGTAGGTTTCTTCCCCTCATCTACTTAATTTAAGGAAAACATTGCTTCCTTTGTCATTCTTTTGTTCTAGGTTAGCCACCAAACCTAGGGGAGATATTTATGTCCGCAGTCATAAATCCCACACAACAAATTCGAAACTCCATTGGGGAATGGTGTATTTCCTTGGTGGTTTCTTTATCCATTGTGCTTTATTTACCTCTTGCATAGACCTTTGTTGTTTTAACTAGCCAAGGACAGACCTAGGAAGTGATTCCATTAAGTCTTGTTTGCAATTTTTGTGATGGAATCCTCTTTCCTAGACCAACGCACCCTTTGGTCTGCTAACAAAACATTTCACCCCACCTGGGCCCTCTCTGTGTCTTTGTTGCAAAGCACTAGTGCCTCTTCTACACCTGCATTGATCCCTAATTTTGCACAAATTTTTCCTTATTTGCTCAGCATTGATTTGATCAACCTACTCCCAACTGACCTTCCCTGAGTCTTGGGTGTCTTATGGTCTCTCCAAAGCCTCCATTTGGTTTGCAATTGTGTTTGATTGACGTAGGTAAGAATTATTTTTTATTTTTCTTTTTTATTATCATTAGGTGTCTTGCAAACTTGTTTTGTTTGATCACTGATCACTTGGATGAACTGTTGTTCTAGTCCTCATTCTGAAAAGTGCACTTGAATCAATGACTAGGCTTTACATCTTACTTTTCCTCATTTTCAAAAATTAAATGTGGTGAAAAGAAAAAATATTGCATTGGCATTTAGGGTTTTCCATCTATATTGATTTAGGAATAGTTACATGAGAGGGAATTTCATTGAGCATCTTGTTTGTTGTGTTTTCTATGTTGCATGTTGTTTGTCTCTTCCCTTCCTTAGGCTAGATTTTCACTAAAGAGAAAGATTCCATTTCCTCATGATCGATTTGCATTTTAAAGAATTCAAGTGAATTTGTGGTGAGCCATAAAATAGAAACTCTATTCAAGATCAAATTAAAAATTACTGAATCAACCTAAGGAGCATTTGTAATATTAACACAAACACATAGAGGTATAGGCTACAAACGTGTTCTAGCACCATTAAATGTAGGAGTTGTCATTGTTTTCCAGCATTGCATCCCGGGGCTGAAATCTCGTTCCATGTATGTGAGTTTATAGGATCGTACTTCATGTACCTTCATATATATTTGTGGCACTCCACACACGTGAAGTATATGGGAAAGCTCTCATCAAATGGTTACACATTAGACAACACTACTAGAGAATGCACTCCCACATACTGTCGCGTATATTTTGGGAGTCCTCAATAGGTTTTATCCATCCATAGGTAACTAAGTTTGCCGCCTTATATACAATGATACACCAAACACAACATTTGAATAGATTAGTTGTCGTATGTTAATTCCTTGGTTCACTTAGGTGTATATTGTAGTTCACAGTTGCTTGGTAATCCTTTATGCCTAGATTACCCTCTTTTTTATTTATTTCTTTTTTGTTAATAAAATTTATTGTCCAACATGGAACAACAAGATCCCCCAATCTGCATTCGCATAGAATGAAAAATGAGCCTCCTCTTCTACTAAAGGCTACCCTTGGTAATCGTCAAAAGCATAAAAGAACACAAACTACCGAATCGAGAAACTTGGGAACTACTTCTGGTCCTCCTTATGAATCTTATCAATGAGAATCATCTATCCCCTTCAGTACCGAACTTGAGGTTACATCTACTCTTGTCCGTGAACTAACACAACCGATACTGAAGTACCTAAAAATTTGTTGTGTGAGGTTTACAATGTGACCTTCCTGAGTTGGAAACTTATTTCTTGAGGTCATTGAACTTGGGGAGCCTTAGTCATATTTACCTATTACTTTAGGTATTTCATCCTCTCTTCCATTGCCTCAGACATATCTACCTACTATATATCGCAGCCACGACGGTGAACCACTTCCACCTAGACTTGTGAGTATTGAGGAGATCCCACAGGAAGAGCCTCTTCCTTCTACTCATTTGGAGGGACTTTTCCTTTATCCAACCCATCCTCTTCTTCCTCCACCTCCTGTAAAAATTTCTTTACCTATTTCTTTTAAACTTACCCACGAATTTCATGCAACAATCCACATTGGGATTATTGACAATGACTGAAACCGATATCGCTTCCCAGCTTACATCTACCACTATGGTTGAAACATCAAATGTCACTTCCACATCTATGTTTTTGACATCACCAAAGGCACATATGTATGGTGTCCCATTCATTCCACCAGGTTATCAATCTTTATCTGGTACTTTCTTTGGTGCATCTTCTAGTTTATGGACATCCCCCATGTCTTCCACTTCGGGAATTCCATCTAGTGCTACTCTTATGAGTACTACTCACCCTTCTCCTTATCCTCCTCCTACACCAACAGTTGAACAGTAGGTTGGCCCCTACGTTAGTGGGAAATTTCCTCTTCAACAGCGTAACTATCCTTATGTTGGGTACCCTCCACAACAGAGGTAGTTGCCTCCATCACCCCTCCTCCTTTGGCAGGGGGAAAACCAGTTGTTGGTATACCTGAAATTGGTAACTAGTCTTATTATAGTCCTCCTTATCTTGGGATGTCTTTTAGTGTTTGGCAACCTAATTTTCCCAGTCAACCTGGTTCGATGTTTGTTTTATTTTTTGTTTCCCAACCTATGTCATCATCTCCAGTCCCTATTCCTCAATTTGTACCTCAACAAGCTCAAATCCATGTAACTCCACCTGTACAGGCTATGATCACATCTCAACCCATTCCTTTATTATATGGTACCTCTCAAGTCCCACTTACTCAACTTTTACAAGTTCCTTTATAATCTCAATCATTTGCACAAGGTATTCCTCAAATTCCAGTAGGATAGACTATGTATGGTATGGCACAACATCAATCAAACCCTCTTTATCATGGGATAATGAAAACTCCCATCGAGAAACAATACAAATCTTATCAAGGTTTTCCTCAGGTGCATTTTCAAGACCAACAAGTTCATGGCTATCCCAGGGTTGGTCAACAAGGTCACTTGTATTCTAGCTATCACAATCCTCCTTATTCTGGTAACCAGGTTCCTTATTAACAAAACCCTCCTTATTCAAGAATGCAAGTGCCTGATGCATGAGTGATTCCTTCATATCCAGGTCACCCTCCACTAGAATTTAATCAACAGTTGCCTTTTGTAGCCACTCTCGAGTTGCCAGATTTGACTCGGCTCACCAATGACCCCATCACTCATTCACCTTAATCATCGATTATTCCTACTAAATTTCCTTATGATATACCTAAATTCAATGGGAATCTAGGAGAAGAACCTTCAACACATTCCATGACATATCATCTATGGTGTTCATCAAAATCCATTAACGATGATACTATTTGACTTCATATTTTCAATCGAACTCTGATGGGTACTACTGATAAATGGTATATTGAGTTACCCAAAGCTTCATTTCATGATTTCAACACCTTAGCCACAACCTTCCTCATGCATTTTTTGTTTCCCATCACATGCAAATCTGGAACAGAATTGTTAACCAACTTCAAACAATCTGATTCCACTCACATTTTGATCACATTCATGAGTGGAGACATCATCGTCGATTGGTAAAAACTTATGTTCTCGATCAATTACTCCCAGAATGGTTCGACACCCATAACAAAAGATGTGACCAAAGGTGGAGTCATTATTGAAGAGCAAGTAATTTTTCATGCACAATATTTGAATTTTGTTTATACCCAATCTAGCATGCTCTACAATAAGATACCAAACGCTTCGAGATCTAATGTCTTGGTAGCTACTCAGAACAAGGATAATGATAATGTGAATCTACCAAATGGTTATTTTATTCATCAAACTACTAGATCAGTACCATCCTCATAAAATCCCACTTCGCCATCAATTCCTATCAAATTGACTATTAATCCTCCAAAGGGTGTTATTCATAATTCAACTTTCAACCAATGTGCAAGAGACACTTAGAATTATAACGTAGTTGAAGACTTGGCTCAGTCTCCATCAGCTATGTTGACTCTTGACATGTTGCAAAACTACCCTAACCAAAAGAAGGCTTTACTTTCAACTATCATGTGTGTGGATCCATCAGATTCCAACCTTATTTGTTTCTCTCACCAAAACTATACCCCTCAGCTTCCAACTCAATTATCTTTTATAATCAAAGTCGTCATCCATGGTAATAATATTCATCATTCTATCATGGATGAGGGAGCTTCAACTTGCATTATGTCCATGTCTTACTCGAAGGTGATTAGTTCTCCTCAACTGAGTTAGTCACATACTACATTGAAAGCCTTTGACAGGAGAACATATAGATATTGTCAGATTTTGAACTCCCTGCTAGTTGAATTAGGGGGGAAAATTGTGTCCATAGAATTCGAAGTTACTGATGGAAATCTCAATTGAAATATTTTATTAGGATGTACATGGGTTTATTCCATGGTTGTTTTCATCTCGACTTACTTCCATATGATCGACTTTCCTCATAAAGGCGGGATTCTTTTCATAGACCAACTCACCTTTTTCGGCTCCAATTCACATGTTAGACGTATCCTTATTATAGGGGAAACTCTACATTCATATCAGCATTTTAGAGTTGGATTGTTGAAGTATTCTTTTCTTATGGGGATATTTTCACACCCTCCTCCTCTCCTTCCCGACAACTCACCTTCAGTAGCCTATATCAACATGATATCATCTTCTACTATCCTAGTCAATCCATGGATTGTACCAAATGAACCTGACATCCAAAGTTTTGGCAACCAAATTCCCCTAAGCCCCATTGAGCTAGATTATGAAGCTATTTATTTTCCTTGATGTTTCTTTTTTTTATTCACATAATTGGGTAGACAAATCCTTGGACTATGGTATGTTTTCTAATCCTTTCTGGTGTGTATTCCCTACCGAGGAAAGCATCATGGAAATCATGATGTTAGACAATGTGCCATGGGATGAGCATCACCATCATTCCTCTTACCTGATTCCATTAAGGATAGTCTCAGTGATGTATACTCGCCCAATTATGACAATATTTTTATGGATTGTGTATCTATTCATGGGGTCGATTCAGAAAAGAACCTTTTGAATATCAAAGACACATTACCCCTTGATATTTCCATTAAGCCAGGTGTTGTAAAAAATATATGCATTGGAGCATCTTTTTCTCCATCCAAGGTCAAGGCTTATCGAGCCCTTTTGCATGATTTTCGAGATGTCTTTTCCTAGACCTATGAGGAGATGCCAAATATCGAACCAAATATAGTTGTACATGAAATTAAGAAGTATCTTGATTCCAAACCAGTCTGGAAATGCCTCCATCTAGTCCATCCTAAGAAGGTTGTTGGTATTAAGGATGAATTTTAATATCTTCTTCGAGTTGGTTTCATATACCTTGTTCCTTCAACTGATTGGGTGTCAAATGTAGTTCCTGTCATGAAGAAATAGGGCACCATTCGAGTGTGCATCGATTATCAAGATGTGAATTGTGCATGTCTGAAGGACAATTTTCCCACCCTATTCATTGACGAGATCGCTGATGATAGCATTGGCTATTATATGTATTCATTTATGGATGGATTTTTGGGCTATAATCAAATCAATATTCTCTTGGCAGACCGACCTCAAACTACTTTTATTTGTCCCTAGGGCACTTTCACCTATAGAAAACTCTCGTTTGATTTAAATAATGTTGGGGCCACATTTAAATGTGCCATGGATTGTGCTTTTCATGATATCAAACACATCATTCAACCATATTTGGATGACATCCCTGCTTACTCAAAACATCAGTTTTATCATCCGATGCATCTTCAGGATATTTTCCTTTGTTGTAGATATTCTAGTATTCACCTTAACCCACACAAATGTGTCTTTTGTGTCCGTTATGGTCGACTTCTAGGCTTTGTTATATTGAAACAAGGAATTCATATCGATCCATTAAAAGTACATGAAATTTTTTATTTTCCTGCACCTTCTTCACTTGTTTAGCTTCAACGCCTACAAGGGAAAACTAACTTCCTACGAAGATTCATCCCTAATTATGTTGAATTGACCAAAGGATTCACTTTCTTTCTGATAGAATGGATTCCTTTCCATTGGGATGACCCAGTTCCAAAAGAATTTGATGCCTTGAAAGATGTACTGGTTTAGGCATCTCTTCACTATCCCCCTGATTACCAGTGCAGCTACTTCTTGTATCTTGCTACTGCTATTTCTACTATAGAAATGGTATTGGTCGAAGAATATGATTAAGGGGTTGAAGATCACATCTACTATATGAGTCGGAACCTTAATGATACCGAAATTTGATATTCCAACGTAGAAAATTTGGCTTTTACAGTTGTTCAAGTCGTCTAAATATTTCGCCATTACATCTTACTTTAGAAAACTATGGTCGTTTTGGATTGCAACACTATGACATACCTTTTGTCACATCAATTGTTGGGGGGAAAGTACTTGAAATGGATTTTCATCTTACAAGAATTTGACATGGAATTAATCAAATCCAAGTCAAATAAATCACTAGTTTTCATGGAACTAATGTGTGATCTCCCTTCCCCTAATTTGAAATCTACATCTGAAGATTATATTCCCAACGAGTCATTGTTTTTGATCTCATCATCTGACCCATGGTATGGAGATTTCCTAATTTATCTCCAAACCCAGAGTTTCTAGTATAATATCTATCGCTTGAAGCAGCGAAGTATTCGCTACCAAGCCCAAAATTATGTCATTATCAGTGACACCCTTTACCGTCGCGATATCGACACGATCTTATGAAGGTTCCTCACACTTGAGGAGGTCGAGAAAGTCCTAAATGAATGCCACTCGGGGGCATGTGGCAAACAAAGTTCTGATTATGCTACCACCCAGAAAATTTTACATGTTGGTTACTTATGGCCTACCATCTGTCGAGACTACATACTTACTATCCATAAGTGTCATGTGTGTTAGATATATGATCGTAAGACCCACGCTTTGCCTGCTCTGTTGCATCCCATTATCATTTTTGGTCCCTTTGTGAAATGGGGTATCAACTTCATGACATGTAACCCTCACTCGGTTGAGGGGCATGGTTATATTATCGTCATTGTTGACTACTTTACTAAATGGGCCGAGGTGATGCCTACATTTAACAACATGAGAGAAATAGCTACATTCTTCTTTTTAAACAATTTCATTGCACAATTTTGTGTTCAACAAGAAATAATTACAGATCACAGAAAACATTTCTGGAATCATATGATGACTGAACTAACTGCTAAGCTAGGACTTTCCCATGAAATTTCCACTCCCTACTATCCTCAGGCTAATGGACAAGTTGATGCCTCTTAAGATGATGCTTCAACACATGGTAGGGGTCCAAAAATCAAACTGGCATTTACTCATTTATGCTTCCTTTTGGGAATACCAAACCTCAATCAAGATGGCTATCAGATTTACACCCTTTTAGTTGGTATATTTTCTGGAAGTTATCCTCCCAATTGAATGCGAAATTCCATCATTGAAACTAGCTATTGAACTACTTCCTTCCACTTCCGTAGAGGAAGAGCAACTTTTACATATAACTCATTTATATGAAACTCATGGCGATGTTTCTATAGCTAATAAAGCTCATAAAAGACGCATCAAGGCATAGTATGACAAAAGTGTTAAGCTTCATGTCTTCTTGGAATGAGACCTTATTATTTTGTATGACTAGGAGTCTGATAAGTTAGGTTTAGGGAAGTTTCAACCCATGTGGTTAGGTCCATACATTCTTAAGTGAGTCCTTGTAAAAGGGGCCTATGAGTTAGTATATTTCCATGGAGTTCCCCTGACGCAATCGAGAAATGGGTTGTACCTCAAAAATTATTATGCTTGATCTCAAGTGTAGTTTTCACTGTGTACATATTGTCTAGAGGTGTGTTGAGTGTGTTTTCAGTGTGTCTTTTCAGAGTTTTACATAGTTTATGTTGATTCCCTTTTACGTTTGGTTTGCCTATGTCGGTATCTCTTGAAACTTTTATCAATTTTTCTGATGGTGTTAGTCATAATACTCATAATTTATCTTCTGTAGCATGGACTATATTTGCTCCAAATGGCGAGTTTATGAGTCTACAAGGGATTTTTATTAGTTGCTCCACCAACAACATCATTGAGTATAGTGCAATGGTCAAGCTATTTTCTGATGCTATTGGACATGGTGTCTTTCATTTAGTCATCAGACTTGACTCACAGCGCATAGTACTACATCTTTCTAGTGTCTATTCAGTTAGAAGTCCCAACATCTTACGCATTGTTTTGAGAGTACACCTTATAGAAGTACATTTCGATTTCATACAATATGAACACATTTCTAGAAATCTAAATACATTGACAGATGCCCTAGCTAATCATGTCTTAGATAAACATTTGCAATGAATGTAGTTAATTTTCAATTCACATCACATCATTCTGAAAATACAATAGAAAACCAAAAACACTATATATATATTCTATATATATATATATATATTATATATATATATATATGGATAAGTTTGGTTTTACAAAATTTGTGCCCGAGACACATACGGCATACATCTCCCGTATAAAAAACTACATGCAAGATCTAAGTAGAAAATCAAAGGTGCCCATGATAGAATGACACTACACGAGCCATATTGCATAGTAGTTGACCAATATGACTAGGAACTCCTATGGTGTATCACTGAAGTGACAATGGAAGTTGGTTGACCATGGTATCATAAATTCCATGTGTCAACCCTTCCATGTGGTGCTCCACCTCTGGTAGGACCTATGTTACATCTAGATCCCATAACAAACTCATCCCAACATAGTGACTCATGCTGGTTCTACTGCCTCATCCTGTTGCCATTCCTCTACATGATGGTGATATGAAGCACCAATAGGTCAAACCGGTCCCACATCTGCATAAAAAATCAATAGTTTAGTCTTGTAAAAATCAATAGTTTAGTCCTAGAAACATCAAAAAACACACAAAAAAAAAAATTCTAAAATTTTCAAAACTTAGAAGGTCGAAATTTCTTACCTATAGTACCCCATTCCTCTCCCTACGGAGGCATAAGCTCAAGGTCATTGCTGAAATCTATTGCTACGTAAGGATAGTTGTTGATCATGATAAATTGTCTACATAGCCATCTAAAGAAGGTTGGTGAGAAGCTGATCGCTGACAACCTTGCATGTCGGGACATGTGATCTATCCACCTCCTCCTCTATGGCACCCTCGGATCAATAAGCTCGAGTATAATATGTTGAGGCTGAAGTACTGGAACCCTCTTTAATGCAAAGGAAACTAAGATAGCACAATATCTAAATTTATTTAGTTTTCCTTATTTTTCTTTAGTCAGTTGTTCTTTCATATTGACCAGAACTCCCTTGCTCCAGTTGAATAGTGTTGGCTCTAGACACTCCAATCCATATTGCATATATGATCTAATTTCCACATGAAATGTGGAGCTACCTACCAATCTTGCAATAATGAATAGGATCATTCTCAAAGGTAACTGGGTCACTTCTTTTATATTGACCTTTCCATCCTTCTTAGTTGGGCTCAAGGTCTACAATAGGTGGCGATATAATCTTTCACTGTCTCCCCGCCACTTCTCCCACATACGAGAGATATGGGGGCACCCCTCATGGACAATATTGTCAGAAAGTAGATATCCTCTACCTTTATCTCGATTAGATGCTACCCAAACCTAAATGCTTGTGCCTGAACATCCCATGAACAAACAAAGTATTTCAAAAACTCCATCTGTTGCCTCATACTAGTAAGCTAAAAGAATTTTAGTAATACACAGTTCTTTAATGACTGGATGGTAGCAGGATCATTTGTTGCATTTAAATATTATTTCTCATGCTCTCTTTCTCTCCATAAGAAATCCATTTTATGTGGATAAACCCCTAAAACATCAACAAAATATTAATTAGGATCATTTTCATGTGAAAACTTGACAAATTTTGAGGAGAAACTGATAAAAAAAACTTTAGATTTACGCTCAACGAACCCCAGAAGAGAAAACTAGGTCATTACACCTTTGCCTGCAGTGAATGACTGCCTAGGTGCAACACAATTTTTGAGTCTTTAGGTCTACGTTGGTCCTAGGGGGGAATTTTGGAACCTCTTGGCCCTCAAAAACTCGGAAATTTTACTTGAAATCATAAAATGTAAACACTAAAAGAAAGAGGAGGGTTTTTGTTTAGCAGTAAAAAGGGTCTTTTTAACCTCTATTTACCCTAGATTAATTATCAATCTAGGTACGATTTGTTATCTCAAGAGTGTACTCAGTCTGAGGCGGCCACTTGTCAAGAGTAATGCTAGTACTATAGTGCTTTTACAAAAGTAAATAAATGTTGGAAAAAAACTCTAAATGTAATGGAAAGAAATTGAAATGCTTTGTAGCTAAATCATTCATTTAAGAAATTGCAGCACTCATCAATCAAGGTTGTAGTAATGATAACTCTTTCCTTTGCAAACTAATGCAAATGAAAAGCAATCAAAGAGAAGATCTCCAATCTGGGACAGACAGCAATAGTCAATGTTCACTAAAGTTGCAGATCGTCCTATTCACAGCAAAGCAATTACTAGAAATGATAATTCAATTAACAGAAAAGGGAACAAAAACTAATCTATTAAAAAGATCGAAGAGCAAAGCTTTAACTTATAGGAATGAATTAGGTAGCAATCACAATCTAAAGGAATTGAGCAGTAGTCTTTAACTAGGAAATGATTTGAAAAACAAGCCAAGAATGGAACAACAAGCTTAAGTAAGTCTACGAAATATAGAACAGTGAATTAAATCAAATGTAAACATACAATGAACTAAATCAAATGTCAACACACAATGAATCTATAATGATGGAATCAATAATCCAAGTTTAGCATAATAAATATTAACCATGGTTATAAAGGAACAACAATTATAGTTGCAATGGAATGGTAATCCAAATGAACAGCAATCACAAACAGAGGTAAATCGTAGCTAAATAAACAACAATACCGATCTGTAAATGAACAACAATGTTATTCTGTAAACGAATAATAATGCCAATCTGTAAAGGAACAACAATGTTACACTGTAATGTCAATCTGTAAAGGAACACCAATGGAACCTGATTTCGGAATGAACAACATAACATTTCAGTTGCAAATGATAACCTTACTATTCAAATACGAATTAAAGATAACAGAGCCAGTAAATGAAATGACAAGGAACAGTAGATTACTTAATGAAGCAATTAAAAGAAATCAAACCACAAATGACTTGGAAATGGAAAATAATGGTATAGAAAGCAAGTGATCCACCAGAGCCAGGCCCTTAGCCACCAAGGATGCACTGCTACTGTTACTCTAGAATCAAAGACAGGACAAGAATAAAGTTTATATATTAATCATGAAAATGGAGTTACAGTGATCGCTCTTTAAAAAGAGTCGATGATCAAAGTTCAGTTTGCAACAGCAAATTTTATAAAACAACAATAATCTGCCCCTTGGGCTAGCAACTTTGTCCCTTTTTATAGCGGCAAAGTGGAAATACCAAAGATATAGATATTCTTAAGGTAGTGATCACTCAGGATCAAAGGATCCTGAGGGATTTTCCATATCGTTATCCTTTAGTTATCTCTTCGTCATCTTGCGCAGATATGGCATTTCTTCTTCCTCTTCCTGGCTCATGCGCTCTGATCTGAATTGCTTCATCTAGATGTGGTTCCCTGTCAAAGGGACAACATTTGGTTTTGCCTTGTCTTTTCCTCTGAAATGGCGATCTTCCATTTTCTTCATTTTCTGCATAGAAAAAGGTAATAATTAGTCATTTTACATTACTGACAAATCTCTTAAACTTTATCATAATCCTTCATCATATGCCTATCTCATAATGTAAAGAAGTTATGAATTAAAGGAAAAGATAACAAAATAAGTGGCAATTACATACCTTTTCTAATGCTCAACACACCCCCCTGGTTACTCTTTTTCATGCCCTCATGAAAACATTGTAATTGACATGCAAGGCAGTTAGGGAATAGGTTGGAGAAGGATTCTCAGTCGGTGGTCTACAACCATGATTCCTAGCTAAGATTTCAAAAATATGCCCTGTCTGACCTTTAGGCAATTCATATAAGGCTCTATACCCTGGTGCAGGATACCAAATGATTGGACTTTGGAACCTACAACCTAACCAAGACAGACCTTCTCTCAAGATGAGGTCACCATAGATAACCAAGCGGTCAGCAGCGAGCTTAAAATTCTAATAATTGAATGGCTCTCTGTTTTGGATATTCTGATTAGAAGTCTGGTATCGAAATTTGGTTGTTGCTATGGCAAGGTCTTTAATGGTTAAGAAGTATTCTACCCCTTGTTGGATGACTGTTATGTGAATAGGTCCTAATATCTAGATTACACCCTGAGTTCTCATTAAGCTCCTATGTTTATTCCATAATTTCAATGGGTCTCTAGGTTCACCCCTTACCCACATATCTAATCCATTCTCATGTCTCTGGAAGACATTGTAGGCTTTAAGCCACTTTATCTGATTAACACCAAAAGAAATAAATGCCTAAAGTTGGACATCACCCACGAAAGGGCTAGGGTTTTGTTCTGTTTCTCTATCTAACACAAGATTGTGCAAATAAAATTCACATAACAATCGTTGAACTTTCACCCCGTAATGCTTACAACAATTTATGAAATCATCAATGGTTTTTATCTCTATTTTCACTCCTGCCTTGACAACCTTAATTTTCATAAATATCTTTCCATCAAAACAAAGCATAGTTTCTGGCGGGTGCCCTACATTCTAGAACATGAATATCCAGAGAACATAAGGTATTCATTTGATTTATAACTATGTCTAGTCTATGGGATACCTTTTTGACTCTTTCCTTTGCCTTTCGCCATCCATCGAAGGCCTGGCTTTCTGATGCATTGATGTTCTATAGTTGTTGTTGTAACTTCTGATATTTTTCTTGAGGAATAGTTTCCTTTGTGAGTTTCTCTATCGTTTGTTGGGCTTGTGCCATATCTTTTTGCAAAGTTACTATCCTTGGGTCATTATCCATCATGAAAATTTTGGGTTGGAGATCTACTTGGATCTCCTTATTGTGACATCTAGTTTTTATGGTTTGAGTTTCCTTCTCACATACTGTCTGGTCTGTTTGGAATTCCTTATCACAGGCTAGTGTGTTGTCCGTTTGTGCTTCTGCAATTGCAAAAGCTAAATGTTGTTCCTTGTGATTCTAAATAACAGGTTTGACTTGAGTCCTCTTGTTCTTTTTCTTATGAGGTTTTTCCTAGCTGGTTGCATGCTTTGCCCCAAAGGTTCCTTTTGATTTCTTCCCCATTTTTAAGACTCTTATTTGTTGTCGAAGTTTCTTAATTACGTTAGGCAATCTTTGTTGTTCCTTTCATAGTTTTTTAATTTCATCTGTTTTCTTAGAAGGAACAGTCGTTTCTTTTCTCGGGCCTGAGATTTGTATTTTAGGTATTGTACCTTTGCTTTGGCCAATTTCCATGTTTCCTTCTTGGAACACCTCCTCAGTGTTCTATTGATCAGGCTTTTTAGGGGTAGAAACCCTGGTTTGATCCGCTATCTCCTGGGCAACTTCTCTTTCTACCTCTTCTTCATCATGCAATTCTTTGGGTGTATTCTGACTAGGAACAGATTGTTCTTCTTCCTCCTCCTCATCACTCTTTTGCCAAAATGCACTCTTATCATGAGCAGAGTGATCCTTAGATTCTTCTTCCTCCTCGTCACACATTTCCCTGGATGCACTTTTATCATGAGTGGAGTGCTCCTGCGACCCTTCTTCAATATGGAGGTTGAGTGGGCTGTGAGTTGGACATATTTACCCATATTGGCCAAAATTTGGGCCAATTCATCTTCTTGCAGAGGATTTTGCAGTGGAATTTCACTGTGTTGCTCTGTTTCCTCCCCTTCTTCCTGACTAGATTGCTCCATCTCCTCCTCCAGTTCTTCTTCTTCGTTTCCCTCTAATTCTTCTTCATTTTCCCCACCTTCAAGTTGTGGGAGTTCTTCATCTTCCAAATCATGTATTTCCACAGGCTTGGTCATGTTTCCCTGGGAATTTCCCAGCATTCCTCTGCTCCTTGCCAATCTGACAGATTGTCTCCGTTTCAGTGGTCTACCTGATGTGCTAGAAATATGTTTTTGTTTTGGGGCTGGCCCCACCTATCAAGAAAATCAATTCTTCCAAACTACTTTGTTGTTGGGATAGACTCTAAATGACTATCAACTTAATTAAACCATGATGGCTTACTACCGACTCTACATGGCGAGATTTTCTCATGCTTCGGGCAACATCATGTAATAAAAAATTTAAGAATGTAGGCAAATTCATAACACATTTTTGCTTTAACATAGATAAATTTTTCAGATGGCGTGGTCTTACCACGTCTTTTCTTCCATTGCAAGTGATGTAGCTTTGGATAATTCTCACCAATTTTGCCCAAGGCTCTCCCAAGTTTCCAGCAAGACTCCTTTCCCTTTGATAGTAAGGTTCTACCCTTCGTCATGGAAGATGGTTATGGTGTCTCGCAGCCTCACCTTTTTCAGAGTCCATATAGCTCCAACGGCTGGCAGTCCCAAAACTTCAGCAATTATGTCATCTGTGACTGCTATCTGTATCCCTCTCACCATGGAATGATTTTCCTGCAAATTCTGCAGAAACTCGATTGCCACCCTCTCGTTAGATTGTTGTAGACGGTTAAGGTAGGCTATCCATCTTGCCCTTGTTAAGATTTCTCGTGCAGCATCAAAGACCATTAACACCTGTGGCTCACTATAAATTGATCTTCCTCCCATCTTATTCACACTTAGCACATTGTAAAAACATAGAGATGATGATGGAACAACAAGCTGTTCAAATTTTTAGCTTACTGTTAAAAAAAGGACACGGAGAAGATGATGGAATAGCAAGTTATTCAAACTTTAATTCACTGCTAATTTTTGCAGAGAAAAATATGGAAATGGCATTGGAACAGCAAGCCATGCATATTGGGAAACAAAATACCATTAGACTTGCTATTCTTGAGTTTTGGTGAAGTCATAATACCTCTGAATAATGAGATGACACATATGCCAGTGAATTATGGAGATCACCCGCGCCCCCCGTAATGTGATAGGCTGTCCTCAACCGTTAAATAAAGGAGCAGCATGATGAACTACAATCGTACAGTGGAATAAAGGAACAACGTATAGATATATGACATGTTTACAAAAATGAGCGGATTACTGAAATCGAGGCATATGATGGAAATCGTTAATAAATAAGGAAATGTTGTGATATGATGCAAAAAATGGAGGATAGGACAGTTGACGTGAATAAAAGTTCTTATGTGGTCATTATCCACTTTAACCATCATGATTGATTTGTAAATGATTTTCATGTATCAAAGGTTTGAAAGGGTTATATGGCATAATCTCATTCGAAATCACTATAAAGATATAAGAAGAATGGCTTATAATGACTATTGGTGTATAAGTAACATGACTTCAATACCATTAACAGAGCTCTGTTGCCCACAGGTGTCCATAACCTTGACAAAGTTGCTTATTTCACCCTTGCAACTATAATCCTTTGTGTATGCCTAGGAAAGTGTTGTGTGATGTCAGAATGGAGGCCATTGTGTTGGCTTGGTAACCAGATGAATCACAATGCCATTCACCAGGAAGTGAAAGGTGGGAAGGCCGACTCGTGATGAGACCTCCTGTTCCAAGGACTTTTTTATTTTTCTAATGTGCCTCTTGGATCATATATCCCTGATGTGGTGGCCATAGTGGGAATGCCACTTCACTTTCTTCCTTATGATCATGGTAGGCTAGCTCTTGATGAGACCCCCTATCCTTCATCTAACAAATCATGTTAGTAATCATATAGATATGTATCTTTTTCTTATTCTTTTTTCTTTTATATATCACTTTCCTATTTATATATAAAGGGTGGCTCAACACTCCTTAAGAGTAGGGATGGTGGAAGAATTCTGAACATATAAATAGAAAAAATATATGCCCTTATTCTTATTCAATAATAATGATCAAAGAGAATTATGGGGATTTAGAAAGAACCATCATGATAAAAATAATCAATCACATTGGTATTAGTGAAAATAAAGACATCAAAGTGACATAGATGGTTGTGTCCTTTCTTCTTATCAATTCAAAGCAATTTCTTTTAAAGATAACGATTTTTCTTTGATTTGTTGATTTCAGTATCCTCTAGTTTTTGTATTCTTGCATAAATGTATAGCTATGCCTTAAATGACCATTGCTCCTAAAAATCCTCTAAATGGTGAAACATACATACACACAAAAAGAAGAAAAATGCACTCAAAAAGTGTTGTTCTTTATATGGAACAATTGTTGTTTCTTTAGAGAGACAGCAAAAGAATATTTGCACACAAAAACCGCAAGCAAAAGGAAGAAAAACATATTTGAAATTGTTTTTCCTTGAGAGGAATAGTAACCGTTTCTTAATCAGAACAGCAAATAAAGCAAACACAAACAAAAGATGTGGAAATGTTGTTTCTTTGGAAAGGAACAACAAAAATGACAGTGTTGTTCCTTCAGAAAGGAACAACAGAAAACGGAAGTGTTGTTCCTTCGAAAAGGAACAACAGAAAAACAAAATTGTTGTTCTTTCATAAAGGAACAACAAAAAAATGAAAGTGGTGTTCCTTCAGAAAGGAATAGAAAAAATGAGAGTGATGTTCCTTCGGAAAGGAACAACAAAAATGTGGATGTATTGTTCCTTCGGAAAGGAACAGCAGAAAAATGAAAGTGTTGTTCCTCGGAAAGGAACAGAAGAAAAAAAAGTGTTGTTCCTTTCCGAAAGAATAGCAAAAATGCAGATGTGTTGTTCCTTTAGAAAGGAACAGCAAAGATGTGGAAGTATTGTTCCTTCATAAAGGAATAGAAAAATGTGAAAGTTTTGTTCCTTTGAAAAGGAACAGCAAAAAAGGAGGAAATGTTGTTCTTTCGAAAAGGAACAGCAAAATACGAAAGTGTTGTTCATTTGGAAAGGAACAACAAAACAGTGAAAATGGTGTTCCTTCGGAAAGGAACAACAAAATGCACAAGCGTTGTTCCTTCGAAAAGGAATAGCAAAGTAGCGAAAGTGTTGTTCCTTCGAAAAGGAATAGCAAAATGCAAAATGTGTTGTTCCTTCGAAAAGGAATAGAAAAGAGGTGAAAGTGCTATTCCTTCGAAAAGGAACAACAAAATGTAAAAAAAATTGCATAAATGCAAAAATCTGCTCAGAAAGTAATTTACACAAACAAAATAGAAAAAGTTATGTACAAAATTTAAAATCAATCAAATTACTTAGTGAACTGAAAGCGAGGAAGAGTTCTCTTCCTCAGCCAAAATCTGCATGTTAGAATCTTCCGGAGTTGCTGGTATAAGGATTCCCAAGTAAGCGGTTTGTGGTACAGTCAAACTCGGTGGCCATTTGCTTTAAAGGTATGTCCAGATCCATCAATAGTAGTCAAAGTACTAGTGTCGTTATCATGCACTTTCTGGATTTCATACGGTCCCAGCCAATGAGTCTGAAGTTTTCCTGGAAGATCCTGAAACCTGGAATCGTATAGGAGTGCCCAATCTCCTTCATGGAAGATTTTCTTTTTGATGAGGGATCGTGCCATTTTTCCCTCTGTTATTGGATTAATGTAGTATTTTGAAGAGCCGAGAGCCTCATTTCATCTAGCTCGTTGATTTGCTATAGTTTATTAGTTAGAGCCTCATTTAAATCTAGACCGACTTCCTGTGTTGTTCTTAGCATTTGTATTTCTAATTCTATTGGAAAGATGAGTTCCTTTCCAAATACTAGCTAATATGGTGAATAACTGGTGGTGTTTCTCCACGTTGTTCAGTATGCCTACAAGGCTCCCAGCAATCGTGTAGCCCAATCGTGGCTATGTGACACAATGGTCTTTGTTAATATTGCCTCTATGACTTTATTCGTGCTCTCTGCTTGGCCATTTGCCTGTGGGTGATACAAAGTGGTAACCTTGTGTTGAATATGATAGTTTTTTAATGTTGTAGCAATTTTATTACCTGCAAACTATGGTCCTTTATCCATGATTATGTCTCTTGGGAGGCCATATCACACAAATATTTGGAATAGGAAATGAATGAAAAAGTCCTCTATAGCTCTTGGAAGTACCTCTGCTTCAACCCATTTGGTAACATACTCTGCTGCTACCAAATATATGTTTTTTGGTTTGATGATGGGTTAATCGAACTAACAAAATCGAGCAACCAACGCTCAAATGGTTTGATTACTAGCTGTGGGTTCAAAGGAATTTCATAGGACTGTCCAGGGCATCCTGCTCTTTGGCAACTATCACAGGCTTGAATAAATTTTTTCACATCTTTGAAGATTGTGGGCCAATAATACCATGTTTGCAGAACTTTATGACCAATTCTTCGATCTACGAAATGTCCACCACATGGTCCATCATCGCAGGCTTTCATAATGTCAAATATTTCGTCTTCACAGATGCATCTTCTGATGTGCATATCTACCCTTGTATGAAATAGGTAGCCCCCAATCCAATAAAATCGGGTACTATGTTGAACAATTTGTTTTCGTTCATTAGGGGTTAGATGCTTTGGTAATTTTCCTACTGCTAAATAATTTGCAACATCAGCATACCAAGGTGTCTTGGCAGTAACAGCAAATAAATGTTCATCTAGAATTTGATCCTCAACTACTATTGCGTCCACTGGCTTCAGCATTCGTGAGAGAAAATCAGCTACAGGATTGTCTTTCCCAGGTCAATCTTTTATTGTGATGTCAAATTCCTACAATAAAATCAACCATATCATTACTCTACCGTTTGTAATTGGTTTATTTGCTAAATATTGTATGGCAAAGTGATCTGTATATAAAACAACAAGATATCCAGTGATATAATGCCTAAATTTATTTGCAACATGTATTATAGCTAAAAATTATTTTTCAGTAACAGTATAGTTTAGCTCAGCAAGAGTGTTATAGACATATTTGGGCACTGCAACCCCAATCACATATGTCCATAAACCAAGGGCTTCTAAGTCCCTAAAAGTGTTGTTTCATGCCCTTAAGGAACAAGGTCAGCTGATTACATCATCTCCCAGAAGTTCTCCACAGAAAACTACTCAGAACTGGTCAAAACTGGACCATACAAACTGCTCAGTGTAGAGGGTGCGATGCATCTCACTTGCTCAGTGTAAAAAGTGCAATGCATACTGGAAATCCCTTCTATAGGGTGCGATGGGTGAGAGTAGAAAAATGGCTGAGACAGTTTGCAAGGTGGATGATCATGGAATCTTCCAGAAACTTCCCCTATGACACTTGCCTCTATAAATTCGCCCAGGGATGAGTAAGAGATCATCAATCTCCAAGTGGAATCAAGAACTATCAGAGAGAGGACACTAATCAAAATACTAGAAGCTGAATCACCCCTCTTACAATCATCTATATATAGATCCCTCATCCCAGAGATCCAGAGGCTAGAATCTTGTATCTTGTAAGGAAGTGATGTTGGTTTCCTAGTGGAATATCATAGTTTTGGGTGTTCTAAGCTTTTCATGAGGTGAAGAAGGGATTTCATTCTAGGAGGATGATGTTGGGTCATATCAATGGGTTGTAATCCTGTCTTATAGTCTCTATATCAATAAAGTTATTCAAGTTTTTATCCACATTCTTGTATCTTTGCTAATATATGCATGTATGTGGTCAATATATATCTGGTCCTATATTGTTTACAATTGTAGATCTCTGCACTTTGAAGGTATTATGATGCTTTGACTTTACATGTACTCTTTGAAGCAGAGTGGTCAAGGGAGGAGCGACAAAGATTCGTCAAAGGGGGAGAAGGAACAAGCAGAGAACCAAGCAAAAGATTGAGTTTGGTATTCTTTGCTCCTCTCCTATCTACTTCTTGTAAAGGAAAGCGAAAATAACTTTAATCTGTTTGTTTCCAAGATAGCTACCAGTCTTAGTGGGACTAGCAGCTCTGCATAGACACTAGATTTCCCGATAACAAAATGGTGACTCCACTGGGGAGCGAGTAGATTGTTTGCTTATCTATATTTGTTTGCTTTATAAACTTACAGATGGAGCCTGAAGTCAAGCCAGCTAGCCTTCAAACTGCATTTTCTATGCAAGTGCAAAGTAGATCAATGTTGCTTCAGTCTATCTCTAGGTTTTTTTTATAAACTGAACGATTGATTTGCAAACATCCTAATTTCCCTAGTGGTGGCTCAAGTAGCCTCATTAGATCAGCCCTTGTGATTTGCATTTACTGACTATCATTTGCTCGACTTAAGTCCCTGAACTAAGCTGCAAACTGTGACCCAGAACCAAGTTGAAGTCTCGTCCCTGGACCATCGCACCTTCTCCTCTTGGGAATCTGGATGCATCGCACATCCTGTGTGTAGTAGGTAAGATGCATCGCACTTTCCATGTGTTACAGGTGTGATGATCAGATAAGACCTCTTCTGCTTCCAGATTTTGGTTTTTTGTTCACTCTCTTCAACTCTATTCAGGAGTTTTTCTATTTGTGATCAGTATACCTCTGTGAAACTCCCTTCCTTTGCATGATTCAGCCTCCATAGTACAAAGAATTGTAAATTTTTTTATGTATTGTTCGCCATTTACGATTCTCCTTTACAAAGAAGTAGCGTAATCAAGTTGTCATCTTTTGATTTGAAAGTGTCGTAAGTGTCATTTTCAGTCAAAGAAAAGAATACTATTGTTCTTGATGGTCGATTACACTGTTACTCTTATATTTGATTTAAATTAATTGTTTTTCAAGTGTCGAAAGCAATTTTCAATTCAAAATCGCAAAGTGTCGTCATTATCTTCCTTTTGTTTTTTGAAAAGCAAGTCATTAGTACTATCGCTTAAAACGATTCAAATTTGTACTTAGCATTCTTTTTTTCATTCACACATTAAGAAAGCGAAAAAAAAAATACATGCACGTGCATTTTCATTTAGACTGCTTATTGGTTTGATTTAGGACAGTGCATCCAGTGTGTGCTCTCTACTCTATGTTGAAAAGAATCTCATTTCTCTTTCCTTAGTAGCTAGGATTTTCATTGCAGAAAGAAGATTAAGCAATTGTTTATCATCTTAGATTGCATTTTAGGAATTGTATATCTACATCACGTGGTGAACCTGAAAGGCAAACTTCTTAAGAAAGATCAACTGTAAAATAAATTCAATGAACATAAAAACACTTTGGAACCTAATGCACAACATTACATTGCTAGACGATTCCGCGTCGGAAAGCTTTGTACTATCCTTTCATGTCGATGGGTGTCCTCTCTTTGAGTTGCAAGTGCCGGTACAGACTTGTGCTCCCACGTACCGTCGAGTATATATTGGGAGACCACAATAGGCTACATCCTTTATCCTTAGGAAGCCGTGTCTGCCACCCTATCGTTCGCAATGCACTGAACATAGCATTCTGGAAGATTGACTACCGTACTGTAAAAAGTATTATGTAGTTTTGCAATAGGTTTGGTAATCCCTCTGTCTAGATTTCCAGAATAGTCTCTTTTGTTCCTTTTTAGACTCCTTAAAGGAAAAGGTCCATCTGAGCACTTGTCACTTCATACTCATTAAAAATTGACGGTGACTAGAGTCATCTTTTTCTTTTTCTCGACTCTTAAAAATTGAAAAATCAAGTTGTGTCAAAGCATCTAAAATTTATTTTAATCAGAATAACGTCACTATTCCCTCGTTGGTCTTAGGTTGAGAAAAATGGAGTCCACCAACCAATGATTTCCCCTTGGGGGAAATCCTAGTCCTTTCTCCTCTTGGGGAGATGTTGGTGCACCTCATATGGCCACATTGTCCCTCCCAGGACTGACAATTGGTTTGCCAATATGGCTCTTCTCAACCTCTGTCGTTCAAACCGCCATGGTTCTTGAACAATCAAGTTAGCAACTAGATGAGACTAGAGTTACCCCCCAACCTTCTACTTCACATGTTTCTCCCTCCCCTCCTTCCTCTTCACTTGGTAAAGCTGATAAAGGTAAAAACCAAGTAACTGAGAAGAAGAAGAAAGGGAAGAAGAAAGAGAAGAAGAAGAAGGAGCCAAAGGCAAAAAGGGGAAGCCATGCATCGTCTAGCAAAAATCCACACACTGCACCATCCAAGCCTAAATCTCCATGTGTCATTTGCAAAGGAGACCACTATCATTGAGATTGTCCTTACATCCCTCGGATCTTAAGGGACTGGTCTCCTCATTTGCACAATCCAGTGTCATCAACCTCCTTCGTTCGTGTTGAAAGTATACCATCAACTAGTGAAAGTGAAGTCTCTGAACAGAAAAGGAAATGTAAATTTCCTTGTAAACTGTGTTAAGGCGATCACGTCATCCAACATTGTCCCTTCCTGGACGAAGCTAAAAGAGTCTTGGATAACCGTCCTGCTTCACCGCTACGGCTTCCTCCTGGGTACAAGAAACTCTTGTCGAGTCCATCGCTAGTTGAAAATCTGACTGACACGCCCTTGTGGTCGGTAGAAGCATCTATCAATTAAGATAAACCCTCTGAGTCCACACCAGATGAAAGTCAAAAAGTTGAGGTGGCATTCGACCTGGTCTTGTCTCCAAAGGGTCCATCTTCAGATGATACAGTCACTGAAGAGAATGAGAATGACACCATTCAAATTCTTTTCGTAAACATGGACTCCGATGAACATGGGGGAAATCTACCCATTCCTCTACCATAGGAAGGAAGTTCGTCAGAGTCATATCCAGTCATCTATTCGGTCCCACCTCCAAGCAACCTAGTCATTTCCTTCGATTGGAATCTACTAGGCAGACCCCATCTACCTTCTAATGTACCATTCCGAATCATTGTACAAGCTTACATAATGGTCATGGTTAGTACTATCTTAGATGAAGGGGCTATTGTGAGTATCCTTTCCTCAACTGCTTGGAAAGTGCTTGGTTCGCCATCACTTCTGCCGGAGATGAGAAATCTGACAAGCTTTGACAAAGGAACCAGTCGACCGTTATGGATCCTTCCAAATGTGCCTATAACTTTGAGAAGGAAAACAGTTTATATGAACATAATGGTAGTCTAAGGGCCTTTAGATTATAATCTACTCCTTGGGTGTGACTATATTTATAGCATGGGAGCTATTGTCTCCTCACTCTTTCAAGTAATGTGTTTTCCGCATGAAGGCTGAGTGATCCAGCTCGTAGACTAGCTTTCATTCCCGACTCACACGTAGCTAATAGTCAAGTACCAACCCTAACTGGTCTTTTCATGCAAGGAATGTCTCATCAATCTCCAGTCTCTCCAGTTGAAGAACACAAGTAATTCAGTGGCCATGATTGAAACCCAGGGGGCATGCGCCCTTGCCTGCTTCGGCAGGAAAACTTCAGGTATAGGGTAGGTTTCCACGGAGAATAGATGATTAGTCTGATACACCCATCCATTTGGGAAGATGGGATTAGACTGGAATAAGATACCTCTGTTAGAAGGTAGGCCTTTCCCAATAGAACAAATGTTTTGTCTACAAATTGAAGGGTAACCTAGAAAAGGTAGGCCTTTCCCGATATAACAAATTTTTTGTCTGCAAATTGAAGGGCAACCTCGAAACTTTACTTCACTATACCTGGGGGAATGCAAAATTTTTTGCATGCAAGTGAAGAGCGGCCATTTATTTTCTTATTTTGTAGATCTTAAAACCCTTTAAACTCATAGGATTGGTCTTTCCTAGCTTGCATAATGAAAGGATATGGAGCATAGTTTCGAATGGTGCAAGCTCCTTAAAAATTGAACCTATCGATGAGACATCCTTATTATACGACTGGAACGAGCAGTTTTTGTGCGAAGTTCAAGCTCGTTAAAAATTAAACCTAAGCAATGAGCAAATGTTCCCCCAGAGTTTAAGCTCATTAAAAAATGAACCAACCTCCAATAAATAACCTTTGTGAATGCATTATCATTAGCTTCTAAGCCCTAGTCGTGTTCTTGCCATCACCTCCACTCTGTGTAGCTGATCATACACCTCAATTTGATTGTTTACCCTTTTGAGGAACAACTACGAAGAGTGATTCTGTTAGCCATCCATGTGACACTACCATGATTGGAAAATTCCAAACCTTACCTGGAATTAGCAGCTACCCAAAAATATCACTCGTTCCTCAAAGATGAGTCTCATTTAAGCTCTTTTCACGTGACTCGTAAAATGTGAAAATATTGCCGAGCAGTTGGCCTGTCCAACTCGTTAAAGCTACCGGGAGTGCTATCCCTCCTCTAGATTTTAATCTTTTTGGACCTGAGGGATTATTACACAAAAAGATCGAGCGCTTGTCTTGTTCGGCTCATTAAAACTATCGAAAATTCATCCCTTTTGTATTATTTTATAGTTTTTCAGACTTAAGCGATTATATGAAGAAAAAGGATTACTGGAGTTTCCTTTCCATCCCTTTTCAAACTCTCTAAAATTGAAAAAGGACCGAGTTGTCTTTGTCATTAAACTCGTTAAAACCAATAGCGACAAACTTGTCCATGCGAACAAGAATGAGTTTCACTATCGCTAGGCTCGTTAAAACATAGCGACGGGTTTACCTAAAGGGAAAATTATAGAACAAGCATATGTTATCCTCCTCAAGCTTTATAAAAATAAATAAGTACTGGTCAGCAATGACTGGGGAAAATTGGGAAGAAAACTTGAAGAAACTTTATTGGTAGCAAGTCGCTCTTGAACATGACACTTTCACTCCAACACCATGATTGAGTCGGGTTGGGTTATTCGGTTCACCGGTCATATTACCATTGGTCCACCGTACCATCCATATTTGGGGTTAACACTACCAATCCATTTCAGTGTCGCCGATATGTTCAAGAGAAGTCGATCAGAGAATTCACTAGCCCCGCCTGTGTCTCACCCGCTGCAATACCTTCATGCTTCATTCCTCATGACCGCCACCCTGAACCTTGTATCATCAGATCATTTTCACCTCCAAAATCATTTGCTCCATTCCATGTCGTAGATGTGGGATTCATTAAGGCCCTCCTACGATAGGTTACTTCTTGTCGACGAAAGCTCATTATCCAAGAAGTCAACCTAGGAACAACCCTTTCAGTACTTTGAAGCTTGCATGCCTCAATGGCAAGTTTCTCACTTCCAGCGATAGGTATACATCAATGGACTTCGACCAAAAGATTTTGCGTGTTGTTTGATGCCAAGTCCATTTTTCACACCACGCGAATTGTATTGTAGTACTTTGAGGGTCATCATCATTATCGGTGATTCCTCTCGTTCCTATTAACAACTTACATCATTGGCTGGTAATCAGGCGATGTCTTTCCATGTTCGACTCCATAACATTTTTCACATGGATCGACTTGTACAATGGGCAAATATTGGACGAGTTTGAAGACCCCAGATCTAGTTTCATCCATCCGGGTTGCCATATATTCAGGAAAAATAAAGACATCAAATGTACATCATTGCTGCACAGATGATCATCCGAACCAAAGGATGATGACTCTACTAGAATCATCAGTCTGCCACACAGACGGTTGTCTGTCCTATGTACATGAAAATGAATTTTTAAAGTTGAGCATGGGAATGCCCACCTTAGCTAGATCATGAAAATGTTATGAAGATAATGTATTGTATTGTATCTTATTACAGGTCGCCTTCCAGTTCGAAAAACCTTGGATCCTCATGATAAAGCATTTCACCCGACATCAAAAGATTTCTGACCTCATGCTTTAGGGGGCAACTGTTATAGACATATTTGGGCACTGCAACCCCAATCACATATGTCCACAAACCAAGGGCTTCTGAGTCCCTAAATTTTATTTCATTCCCTAAAGGAACAAGGTCAGCTGATTACATCATCTCCCAGAAGTTCTCCACAGAAAATTGGTCAAAATTGGACCATACAAACTTCTCAGTGCAGAGGGTGTGATGCATCTCACCTTCTTAGTGTAAAAAGTGCGATGCATACTGGAAACCCCTTCTGTAGGGTGCGTTGGGTGAGAGTAGACAAATGGAAGAGACAATTTGCAAGGTGGATGATAATGGAATCTTCCAGAAACTTCTCCTGTGACACTTCCCTCTCTGAATTCGCCTAGGGATGAGTAAGAGATCATCAATCTCCAAGTGGAATAAAGAACTATCAGAGAGAGGACACTAATCAAAATCCCAGATGATGACTCACCCCTCTTACAATCATCTATATATGGATCCCTCATCCCAGAGATACAGAGGCTGGAATCTTGTATGTTGTAAGGAAGTGTTGTTGGTTTCCTGGTGGAATATCATAGTGTTGGGTGATCTAAGCTTTTCATGAGGTGAAGAAGGGCTTTCATGCTGGGAGGATGATGCTGGGTCAGATCAATGGTTTGTAATCCTCTCTTCTAATCTCTATATCGATAAAGCTATTCAAGTTTTCCCCCACATTCTTGTATGTTTGCTAATATATTCATGTATGTGGTCAATATATATCTGGTCCTATATTGTTTACGATTGTAGATCTCTGCACTTTGAAGGTATTATGCTGCTTTGACTTTACAGGTACTCTTTGAAGCGGAGTGGTCAAGGGAGGAGCGGCAAAGATCTGTCAAAGGGGGAGAAGGAACAAGTAGAGAACCAAGCGAAAGATCGAGGTTGGTATTCTTTTCTCCTCTCCTATCTACTTCTTGTGAAGGAAAGCAAAAGTAACTCTAATCTGTTTGTTTCTAAGATAGCTACCCATCTTAGTGGGACTAGTAGCTCTGCATAGACACTAGATTTCCCGATAACAAGGAGACAAATTCTTGCTAATGTAATAGATTACAAATGGTTTTTTGTCTTCTTCCTACCTAAGGACTACTCCAATAGCTGTGTCCGAAGCATCTGATGAAATTTGAAATGGCAGGTCCCAATTTGAGCCTCTGAGCATTGGGGCGGTCGACACAAGCTTTTTCAAATCCTCAAAGGCATGGTCGCATTTATCTGTCCAAACAAAATCAACATTCATTGTTAGTGGGTATAGAGGTGCATCTATTTGAGAAAAATGTTCTATAAATCTCCTATAATAACCAAAAAATCCAAGAAAATTGTGTACCTCTGTCTGTGTGGTAGGAATAGGTATTAACAAAATTATTTGAATTTTGGCCGGATCTACCTGTATTCTAGCCGTTGAGATATAATGACCTAGGATGTGTCCTTCAATCATCATCATATAACACTTTTCATGGTTCAAATAGAGTATGGTGGTGATACATCACTGTAGCACATTTTCCAATGTATCTAGTGCTGGGTCGAAATCATCTCCGTATGGTGTGAAATCATCCATGTGTACTTCGAGCCCTTTATTTATTATTTTGAAAAGATGCTGAGGATGGCCCTTTGAAATGTGGCATAGGCATTGCATAAGACAAAGGGTAGGACTATGTAGGAAAACGTTCCCCAAGGACAAGTAAAAGTAGTTTTGTCCTGGTCTTCAGGGGCAATCTAAATCTGATTGTACCCATTGAAGCCATCCAAGAAAGAAAATAATTTCTTTCCTGCTAATGTAGCTAATACCTGGTCAATGAAAGGAAGGGGAAAGTGGTCTTTCTGGGTTTCTTTGTTTAATTCTCTATAATCTACACAAATCCTCCACTTTCCATTCTTCTTTGCCACCACTACTAGCGGAGAGACCCATTTGTTATCAAAGATCAGAGAAATAAAGTTTACATCCAAAATTTTTTGTAATTCAGCGTTCACAATGTCTTTCAGGTGAAGGTTAAGTCTCTGTTGGGGTTGGCACACAGGTCTCACATCCTTTTCTGTATAAATGTGGTGGGTACATAGCTGGGGATTGATTCCCTTCATGTCCAGATAATCCCATGCAAAATATTCCTTGTATTTTCTCAGTAGTTGGACCAACTTCTCTTCTTGTTTAGGGGTCAAGTTATTATTGATGTTCAAAGTTTTTCCGGGCTCAATCTCTATAGTTTTGCTATTTGATACAAAGGTAGTGGGTATTGTCTAGTCATGAGTGTCTTTGAGAGGATATTCTTCTAGTTCATTGTCAAATGCTGCCTCTATCATGTGACATTGTACGTGGGATCTGGATTCAACTTGGTTAATGAAGTTGTTAATAAAATCATCCTCTATTTGATATTTAAAATCAAGGGCATCTTCTATAGTTAATGGGGATCTAATGTTTTCGGTGAGGTATGATACAGGATATTTGTTAGTTTTTATTATTTTTACACTTGGTTGGGCTGGAGGGTATAGGGCTAGATTCTTGATGTTACTCCCTCTAGTTATGGTCATATTGCCTTGTCGGCAGCCAATGTAAGCATCAGCAGTCACAAACCAAGGTCTACCTAAAATTAACATATGTCCATCAAGTCCGTTTTTGGGGTTTATTATTAGAAAGTCGACAGGATATTCCCAGGAATCAATGGATACGATGACATCATGTAGTGTACCTTCTGGCCTAACCAGTGATCAGTCAGCTAGTTCTAATAAGGTGGAAGTTGGTTCTACTGATGTGATGCTCAGTTTTTGACAAGTGGTGGTTTTTAAAATATTAATTGCAGCCCCTAAATAAACTAAGGCATTTGAAAATGTTTATCCATTGATTTGCACTGTCACTATTGGATTCCTGGGTCTTGATATTTGACAACTGCCTCTCTTCCTGATAATAGATCAGATAGGGTGCCAACTACTTGGACTGTTGGGTTATTTGTTATTCTCCTCCTCGGTTTTTTTATACATAGCTCTTTGATGGTCTTCACATATATTGGGATATCTTGGATAGCTTGGAGGAGTGGGATTTTTATGTACAAATTCTTTAGTTCTCCCTGAATATCAAAGTTAGGATGTTCTATAGGGCGTGTTATGATTAATCGTTCTGGGAATGGGGGAGAAGATGTGGTTGCTTGGTCATGAGTCTATTATATGACCACATCTTCTTCTTGTAATGATTGTTTTGCGGGTAACCGATTTTCAACTTAAACATTTTTATCTCCCTCAGTTTCTATAATGCACCTAGACCTTAATTGAAGGTCGTTGCACTCCCTTAGATCAATTTCTAGTTCTAATGTTTCAATTATTTGAATGGATTGAACTGGTCTATTATTTGGGTTTGGGTTGGGTTGGGATGGGATTTGCAGTCTTAAGTTGGACTGGGGGTTTTGTTGTAGTGTTGGTAGTGTAAGTTGAGAGAGTGGAACGGTTCCTACTGGCTTATTCATTGATCTTTACCAGTTTGTCTGCCAGGGTTGATTCTGCGAGGTGGGAGGGGACCATTGTGTTGGATATGCATTGTTTTTCCAATATGGTGGACTGTAGGGGAAATTTTGCCAATTATATTGGATTCCTTGATTTGGCCATGGTGACGATAAAGGAAATGGTTGTTGTGACCAATTTTAAAAGGGAGGTTGATTTTTCCACATTGCAGAGGCTAGAAAGAAGAAGATGGATTGGGGAACATACATGATTGTCGCGGATGCCATTGACAATGCTGATTAAGTAGGTACACTGGTTCTAGTTCTTCTTCTGCTTCTTTGTATACTACTTTCAAACTAGGAAGTGAGGGGAAGCTCTCCGTAGACTGGTCTGTCTTTTGTACAAATAGCACAAACTTGAACTGCATCTAATGGGCACTCTTTGTGGTTCTGTTTCTTTCTGCTTCTGGGATAGAATATTGCCATATTTTGCTCTGTTTCTGCTTGTTTCTGTTTTTCTTGCATAATATCAAGTTACGTTGTCAGAGTCCCCAATATATCAGTTTTAAAATTCTCCAGTAAATTTCTGATTTCTGCGCGAGTTATTCCTTCTCTAGAGGTCTTGTTGTCCCTTGTAAACCTGTCATGTTCTGCTGGTTTTAGCCTTGTGCTGCCTCCTGAGCTCCTGATACATAAATCAATGATGTTAGCAAAATCTTCTTGATAGATGTCTCCTTTTCCCATAATATTTAGTGTTTCAATCCATTGTTCCTTCATTCCTTTAAGTAATGTTGTTTTTAATACATTGTTAGGTAAGGATAATGATGCATAAGAAGATCTTTGAAGATTATATTGAAACATTCAACATATTCTTCTAGTGTCTCATTAAGTCTAGCTACCATCTGAAATATTTCTTCCTTTAACTCTCTAGACCTACAATAATCCTGATATTTCTTCATGAAGGCACCTTTCATTTGATCCCAGTCATTTATAACACCTCCACCTAACCCCATAAACCATCATAAAGCAACTCCTTTTAATGTAGAAGGCAATAGTTTCAGCTTTTGGGGATCAGTGGTATAGTCGTATCCTCTTCACAGCACATAGAATTCAAACAAAAATGCATCTGGGTCTTCCGATGTTAGGCCATGGAATGTAGGGATATGCTGGAGAGGAATTGCCTCCATAGGTGCATTAACTGCAATATCTACAACGAGATATTGCAGTGTGGAGGTTTGGGGGGTTTGTTGGTTCTGGGCCATTTGGTCAAATATGTGCCAATAACCTTCTGGGATTTCTAGGAGGGTATTCCTAGGCTGGTTAGTCGAGGAAGGAATGGCCTTAACAACACTTGCTTTGTCTTGGATGATGAGAGTTCCTAATGTCTTGGGGGACTTTAGCTCTTGAGGTTCTTCATTCTAGATTATTTTTGCAGCACTTCCCTTATCTGTGCTACTTAATGGCTGAGATATTCCAAGAGGAGATCTTGGTTCTTCAATTTCCCCTGTTTCTCCTCTCCCTTCGCAGAGATTACTAAGGTTCCCTTCTTGCAATGATTTTGGAATAGAATTCTCAATTTCATGAAAATCTTGCTCTTCTGTTTGGTTGTGCACCTTAGCAAAGGTTACAAATGGTGATCTTGTGGTCTAAAGGGAACTAGTAGGTTGTCTAGAAGCAGCTTTTCTAGGTCCTACCAAAGGTTGAGATTCTGCTTTTTTAAGTATTTCATCTATAAAGGTTGATCGGCCAAGGGTCACCGGCCCCTTAGCTTTATCAAGCTTGGGTAGCAGTTTAGGATTCTTTTCAAGCTTTTACTTCTTAGTCATGCACAAAAATTAAATGTTGATTTCTACCCAGAATAAAAAAAAATCTGCAGGAAAGTGGGTGGGGGTGCAGGGCTATTACATGCTCCGTACGCAGGTTCTTACCTTCCATTTTTAAAACCTAATTCTCTCTTAGGAGGTACTTACACTATTCTCAAAAGAAACAAATGTCTACACTCTTCCCCGGCAATAGTTCCAAAATGTTGAGCAGTAAAAAGGGTATTTTTAACCTCTATTTACCCTACATTAATTATCGATCCAAGTACGATTTGTTATCTCAAGAGTGTACTCAGTCTAAGGGGGTCACTTGTCAAGAGTAATGCTAGTAGTATAGTGCTTTTACAAAAGTAAATAAATTCTAGAAACAAACTCTAAATGTAATGGCAAGAAATTGGAATGCTTTGTAGCTAAATCATTCATTTAAGAAACTACAGCACTTATCAGTCAAGGATGCAGTAATGATAACTCTTTCCTTTATAAACTGATGCAAATGAAAAGAAATCAAAGAGAAGATCTCCAATCTGGGAACCAGATAGCAATAATCAATGTTCACTATAGTTGCAAATCGTCCTGTTCACACCAAAGAAACTACTGGAAATGATAATTCAAATAACAGAAAAGGGAACAACAACTAATCTATTAAAAATATCGAACAACAAAGCTTTAACTTACAAGAATGAATTAGGCAGCAATCGCAATCTAAAGGAATTGAGCAGCAATCTTTAACTAGGAAATGATTTGAAGAGCAAGCCAAGAATGGAACAACAAGCTTAAGTAAGTCTACAAAATATTGAATAGTGAATTAAATCAAATGTAAACATACAGCGAACTAAATCAAATGTCAACACACAGTGAATCTATAATGATGGAATCAGTAATCCGGGTTTAGCATAATAAATATTAACCACAGTTATAAAGGAACAACAATTGCAATTGTATGGAACGGTAATCCAAATGAACAACAATCACAAATAGAGGTAAACCGTAGCTAAATAAACAACAATATGGATCTGTAAATGAACAACAATGTTATTCTGTAAACGAACAGTAATGTCAATCTATAAAGGAACAACAATGCAATTTGATTTCGGAATGAACAGCATAACATTTCAATTGCAAATGATAACCTTACTATTCAAATACGAATTAAAGATAACAAAGCCAGTAAATGAAATGACAAGGAATATAAAATTACTAAATGAAGAAAGTAAAATAAATCAAACCACAAACGACTTGGAATTGGAAAATAATGGTACAGAAAGCAAGTGATCCACCAGGGCTAGGCCCTTAGCCACCAAGGATGCACTGTTGTGTTTACTCTAGAATCAAAGACAGAATAGCAACAAAGTTTATGTATTAATCGTGAAAAAAGAGTTACAGTAATCACTCTTTAAAGAGAGTCGATGATCAAAGTTCAGTTTGCAACAGCAAATTTTACAAAACAACAATAATCCGCCCCTTGGGCTAGCAGCTTTGTCCCTTTTTATAGCGATCAAGCGGAAATACGAAAGATACAGATATTATTAAGGTAGCGATCCCTCAGGATCAAAGGATCCTAAAGGATTCACCATATCGTTATCCTTTAGTTATCTCTTCATCCTCTTGCACAGATATGGAGTTTCTTCTTCCTTTTCCTGGCTCATGCGCTCCGATGTGGATTGCCTCATCTGGATGTGGTTCCCTGTCAAAGAAACAGCAGTTGGTTTTGCCTTGTATTTTACTCTGAAATGGCGATCTTCTATTTTCTTTATTTTCTACATAGAAAATTGTAATAATTAGTCATTTTATGTTACTCACAAATCTCTTAAACTTTATCATAATCCTTCATCATATGCCCATCTCATAATGTAAAGAAGTTATGAATTAAAGGAAAAGATAACGAAATAAGTGGCAATTACATACCTTTCAAAAATTCTATTTTATAACCTTTAGATATATTTATTTTTCACAACAATTTTAGCTCCTACCTTGAAGCAACAATACTCAAAATTGTCCACTGGATTGGCCGCAATCAATTGCAGAAGATCGAGCCAAAAAATACCCATAACTATCACTATTGAAGGGAAATGTGAAATGGTAAATATGAACAGTCATTTTGAGTATATACGGTCATATTGTTCATTATTTTACTCATATTTAATGTTTTTACCTAGTGATGATTCATTTTTACTATGAAACAGGTATGTTTAATCCTTTTTGTGTTCTTATGAGCAAGTCGACAGTTGTTAATGGATTTTTTTGTGCTTTAAACAGGTTATTTTGACCGAAAAGTACACTTTTATCTCTTTTTTGGGCTCTTTAAACCTACGAAAAAAGGAACCCCTTGGATTCCTCTTTCAGATCTTTTTAGGCTCCCAAAACATGAAAATATTTTCGAGCACTTGTCTTTTCAAACTCATAAAAGTAAATGAAAAGACGTCTACTCAGTATAAGTTTACCCCTTTTCTGGACTGAGATAGACTAACTATGAAAAATGAATTCCTTCGTAGAACATGGCTAAGAGGTTCTCTTGGGTATTTTTTTCTACCTTTTCATAATTAAGGGACTACCTACAAAAATGGACATCTGGAGTTTTCTTTTTCACCTCTTTTTCAAACTCTCTAAACATGAAAAGGAGTTGAGTTTTAACTTCACTGGACTCATTAAAACACCAAACAATGATGTACTCATCAATCATGATGAGGCCAAAACAATCCTTCATAGGGTTCGTTAAATATACTCGGAGGGATTCATCCGAAGGATGGACTTATAGATCAAGCATATGTTATCCTCCTCAATCTTGTTAAAAAATAAAGAGTTATTGACCAGTATGGTTGGAGAAACTAGGAAAACAGGGTACTCCATTTGTTAATGGTAGTGAGTTGCTCTTGAACACGACACTCTTCCATTTCATCTTTGTGGTTTTTGGGTTGGGTAATCAACTTGTCTTTCGGTTCATCATACCTTCACAGAACCTCCATTACAGTTTTGGGTCAATGCTACCAACTCCAACTCAGTGTCGTTGGTGTGTTAAAGAGAAGTCATTCAACTTATATCTATTACAATACTCTTAAGCCTTCATTCCATGTTTTCCTTTCCTGATCCAGTTCCATATCGACATCATTCTATCTCAATCATGATACCTGTTTTGTGTCATTGATGGGGGATACATCAAGGCCTTCCTGCGACAGGTCGCTTCATGTTGACATCAACACATTATCTAGGAAGTTGACTTAGAAACACCCTACGATACCTTGGTGCTTGCATACATTAATGGCAAGTTTCCTCACTCTTGGCAACATGTTTACATCAATGGACTTCAACCAAAAGATTATATGTGGTGTTTGACATCAACTGATTTATTCACACCATACGGATTGTACTACACTACCTTGAGAGCCATTAACATCATCAGTGGTTTCTCTCGTGTCTGTTAACGACTTACATCATTGGCCAGTAATTAGATGGTGTCTACCATGTTCAACTTCAGCTCACTGATTCATATGGTTAGACTTGTACGTTGGTTGGTTGTGTGAACGAGATAAAGACCCTGAATCTAGTTTCCCCATCCAGGCTAAGTTTTCAGGATTATAAGAGATCACTATGTATGATGGCTATGATCATACTAATAGTCATCCATTCAAGGGTCCACCATCAGTCATTAGTGGACATGCCTTTTAATGATTATACATGTAATTTTATCTTATGTGCTGAGTATGGGTATACCTACCTCAGAAAAAGAATGTCATGATGTAAATGTATTGTAACAAAAGATGAAGCTCGCCATTTTTTCTTGATCCTAAATTGTCACAAGGTAAAACACTTCAGTCATCAGTCATCATATCAAACTTTTCGCTTTAAGGGGAACTCTATTATAGGCTATTTTGTCTCATCTAATCAATCAACCTCATAATGGGATCAATCAACATCATATTCCCCCTTTACATCATCCTTTCACAAAGCCTTATGCATGACTCGATCATTCCCCAGAGTTTCTTCCCTAAACTACATCATCTTAGCCATTTTTAGGACCAATGCACCCTATATGCTTGTTGGATAGTGTTCACCTACGTGTTGCTCCGTTGTGGCCTAAGTTGATCACATAAAGGTTGTTCCCCTTTGCACCTGTGTTGGTTCTATAAATCCAAGAAAAAGAGAGAGAATCCAGAAGCCTCCATTTCCAGAAGCTTCCAAGATCTATTGTAGCCATTTACTTCAGATAAAATTTTCAAATCCTATCCTATCCTACATTAGAGTTTCCATCCCTTATCCTTAGATATCATCCTCCCATCAACACTAGATCTCAATCCCAAGATTGGTAAAGGATAATAACTCCAAACTTACCTCAATCCTCTATATATTTACAACCTTCCATATGCAAGGGGTTGCCTTTTGGAGAGTGATTCTACCCTTATGCTAATGTTGTGAGAGTTATCCTTTCATTTGTTTAGGGTGATTCGAGGTGCACTTTGTGATAAAGGAAGGACAAGTCAACAACTTGGAGGATCTCTTCTACAAGATCGACATCTATTTATGGTTGTAACTCACTCCATTTATATCAATACAAAGAGTTATTTTGTTTTCCTATATGTGATGTCATTATTTCATATATTTCAATACCATGTTGATCTGTTGAATGAAGTAGATATATGATGCTACATAGATCTCGTAGTTTCTTGGATTTTGTTGTCTGGTTGTGCAGGTTCTAATTTTAGTAACTGGAGCTAGGATTGGAGCACTCAAGACAAAGGAGCAAAACATATGACAGATTCCAAGTAGGTTTCTTCCCCTCATCTACTTACTTTAAGGAAACATTGGGTCCTTTTTCATTTTGTTGTTCTAGGTTAGCCACCAAACATAGGGGAGATATTTCTGTCCACATTCATAAATCTTGCATAAAAGACCCCATCAAAGGATTTTGTGGGAATAACATCCTTCCAAAGGAGATATTACAACATATTCATGTGTTGGGGATCTATACATTACAACAAATACATGATTGTGATGATTTTCTCGGCCTATATCCAATATGGATTGGATCTAAGGCTTTGGGCTTGGTCGGTCAAATGGTGCATGTTTGTGATGCTTATATACAAAAATTATGTGATGCTAGTATCATCTTAAATGATATGGCATACTCTGTTGTTGATGAAATACATTCCCACATCATCCCTCCTTATAAGTTTCTTGCTGGAAAGGAGTGGTTTCAGTGACTTTGGACATGGCATATGCCTCAAAAGTTGAAATGTTTTCGTTGGCTTATTGGTCATAACAAAATTCTCACATGGGAGAACTTGAAAAAATAGGGTTTTCATGGCCTAGGAAAATGCCATTTATGCCTATCGAACAATCAAGATCACATTCATTTATTTTTCAAGTGCCCGGGGGTTATTGCTTTATAGTTAAGGGATTTACAGTATTTGAAGATCTATTATTGTGGTACATATTCCTCTATCAGATCATGGACTAGTTAGAATCACATATTTCATAAAACCCTTCCTTTACTCATTTTCAAAGGAATCTGGTGTGGTAGGAAAAAAATCATTTTCAAAGATATTCGTTTCTCCACCGACAAGATATGCAATAACATAATTTCTTTATTCTTGGAATATCTATGCCCCCTTGTTATTGAAAAGAGAAAAAGTTTGATCTCTATTGACATAAATTTCCCTACTAGATTCTTCAATGAGGCTGCTTAGAACTTAGTGTGTGGATGTGGTGCTTTATTAATTTCGGATCTTGGCTTATATTATGTATTTAGTTAGTTCAGTGGATGGGGGACTAATTCTATTTAAAGCAGAGGCTATGGCCTTATGGGGCCTCCCATATTGTGCACTTTAATTATCCCTCAAATACTAAAAAACAAAATTATCATCAATGAGCCCATGCAGGAAGACTTTGGCAACCTGTTCTAGGGTTTTGATCTGAGTGCTACCATGGCAGTATCAAGAGGGGGTTCATAGGCCCCCTCCTTGAGCGAAATCGTAACAAGAAAAGATAAGGAACTTAAAACTTCCTTTTTCACAAAGATCACTACTTACATTTCCTTCAAGAAACCTTATGTTAGTCACCCAAGAGAGGGAGGGGCAGGGAAAATATATAAAAAAAATCCAACTCCCAACCAAAAATATCTAGTGGAAAAGCTCAAAATCCACCACAAACTATCAACCCATGAAAGCCCAAGAAAAAGAAGATACCGACTTTGGAGATTATGGAGTCAGAGGTTGTAGCTTACCGATATTATATTCAAGAGAATGCAATTAATTGTAAGTTCATTGGATTTTGTCTAGCAAATAAAACCTTGAACTGGTGGATCAAAATGGTTTGGCATCCCAAGGGGGAGATCAAGATTCAGTTTGGCTCAAAAGGTTTCTTCATGGTGATTTTTCATCTTCTGGAGGGCATGGATCGAATCTTTGAGGGAGGTACCTACTTCTTTAACTCGGTTGGCCTTTACATGTGCCACTAAAAATAAATCTTCACCTCTAAAAAGGAGGACTCCACTAGGGTTCCTGTCTAGGTAAGGTTATACTCCCTGCCCTTAAAGGAATTGGATATGAAATAGGCAAATACAAAAAAATGTTTGAAGGCACAAGAGAAGGACACTATGTTTCCCACGGTCATATCTATGTTTACTTAGATGTCTTGGGTGCTCTTCCGAAGGAAATAAAGATAGTTTTCATCGATGAAATGTGGCTCAAGAGCATTGACTATGAACACATACCCTTCAAATGTAACCAATGTCATGAAAATGAGCACATTTTTATGGAATTCCCTCAAAATGTCTCCCAAAATACAAATCCTCAAGCTCAGAAAAAGACAGATGAATAGGGCTTCATGAGAGTAGCTCCTAGAAATAAAAAAATCAATGAACACAAGGGAAACAAGCCCTAATGTCCAAACCTAACAAGAAAAAATTTGAAGCTTTAGGGGAGGAACAGGAGGAATAGGACAAAGAAGACACCATCGTTAAGGAAGGTCAAATGGAGCAACAACACCTCACTCACCAAACTCGGGACCAAGAAGTCCACCTTAAGGTACATCTAAATGAAATGGGAAAAGGTACAGAGGATGTAGATATGGAGAAAGAAGACACTAGTGACACGGAGGAGGAAGAATCAGTAGAAGAATCCCTAGGGGGAATGGATCTAAACATGATTGAAAAATTCTAGGAAAAGCATGGCCTAGATCCCATCTCAAAGGAGTACATTTAGAAAATATAGGGAACATACATATTCCAAGAGGAGTTCAAGAAGCCTACAACAAAGAGATAGCATGGATACCATAACAATAAGAGTATAAAAGCACATATCCCAACTAACTAATACAACTCCAAAGGACCAGGAATAAAAATAGGCATGAAAACAACAAGTCGACTTTTGCAAGAATTCGAAGTAGGATTGATAAATAAAGGTAAGTTAAGATCCCTAACCCTAACTAAAACTATTGCTCAACGAATTTGATCTCATGGAACATTAAAGGTCTAAATAGACCCGGGAAAAGAAAAAAAAAAGACTTCTAAAGAAGAAAATATTGGCAATAAAACCAGATATTGTGCTCACTCAGGAAACAAAATTAGGTATAGAGGACATACCATATCTTCATAATTAGTTCTACAAGGGCTACAACTACATAGCTAATGTTTCCATAGGCATGGCAGGAGGTCAGTTAACACTCTAGAAGGAACCATTATTTGAGCTCATAACCTCAATAGCCACCAAGAACTCTATAAAAACAGTATTACAAATAATAGGAGCTCCTGAAATAATATGTGTCACCAATTTTATTGGTCCACATAGGGTAGATGAAATAATCCACATGTTGAACACAATAAGGGAAAAAAATGATGAGATTCCTTACCCCCACAAAATCATATGTGGAGATTTCAATATGGTTCATAATCGATCAGAGAGAAAAGTAGGTCTCAAGGATTGGACAGGGATATAGAGGGCTTTAGGGAGGCCATGGACCTGATGAAAAGGGTGGGTGTGTATACCACCTATTGTTTCTACACGTGGAACAACAAAGAGGGTGGGTACAAATAAATAGCTTCACGTATTTCCATATTCCTAATTTTGGAATCCATTTTCCTTGAAAATTTGAGATAGATGGAAAAATCCTTCCCTATGCTACATTGGATCACTGGCCCATTGCCCTAAAAATCCATCTATCTGAAGCCCCCAAGAATAAACCCTCCAGATTCAAAACTTTTTTTTTGTACCACCCCAACTTCAAGAGTAACCTGAAGGAGTGGTGGAATGAAACTCCTCCCCAAAGAGGATCTCAAATGTTTCGATTCCAACAGAAATTAAATTACATCAAGAATAAAATCAAACAGTGGAATAAAGAAACCTTTGGTAGCATCCTCATGAACAAAAAATATCTGGAGAGGCAGATGCATGGACTTCAGCAAAAAATCATCCAACAAGGAATCACACACCAAATGAAGTAAGAGGAAAAATGTTGGAAAAGGAGATGAGAAGAAAGAGCCAAGAAAGAAGAGAAGTTGTGGAAACATAAATCTAGAATTAAATGGTTAAAATGTGGAATAAGAAACAACAATTTCTTCCATTGATCCTTGATCCAGCATGGAATACCAACATGATTCTCACCCTTCAAAAAGCATATGGTGAAATGGCTTTCACTCATGAGGAAATATTTGGGGAACTGAACAACTTCTAAGGAAATCTCATGAAAAGACCCAGCATGGACAGATCCCAAGCCATCAAAGAAATATTTAGCAACATACCCACTATTCTGAATCCATACCACAATGCCATGCTCCTAAAATATGTCACCATGCAAGAAGTTGAGGAGCTTGTTATGTCAATGCCATTGAGAAAATCACCTAGGCTAGATCGCTTCACCACTGACTTTTTTAAAGCATGTTGATCAACCATAAAAGATGAATTTCATGTAATAGTGGAAGATTCAAGGAAAAATAAAACAGTGTTGGGATCCTTCAATGCAACGTAGTTAACCTTAATTCTGAAGGAAGAGGGGGCAGAAACTCCTTGTTGATTTTTACCAATTTCTCTCTACAGCGTGATATATAAAATAATTTCTAAGGTTCTAGCCAACAGACTTAAACCATTTTTTCCTCTTTTGGTCTCCCCCAACCACTTAGGATATGTGGAAGGGGGGCTAGTTTTGGAAAACATTATTTTGTCTCAAGAGACTATCCACTTGCTTCAATCCTTAAAGAATCCTGGGATGTTCATGCAACTTTATTTTTCAAAGGATTTTGATAAAATAAGGTGCTATTATATGCAGGAGGTTCTCAAAGATTTTGGGTTCCATAAGGACTACATTTACTAGATTATAGCCCTGGTTCCAGGAGCCTTTTTCTCCATTCTCTAAATGGATCCCCCACCTAGCCCTTCGTGCCTACTAGAGAAATCAGGAAAGGAGACCCCCTATCCCCTTTCCGCTTCATTCTCATGGCAAAGGGTCTCATAATATCAATCTCAGCTACCCATGCCAACCATCAATTAACGAGGTTAAAACTCCATGCCAATTACTCATCTTCCACTCACCGATAGTTTGTTGATGGCATCCTTCTCATGGGCATCCCAAGTATGGCGGAGGCTAGAACCTTCAAGAACATTTTTAATCTCTTCTTTGATGCTTTAGGAACCATTGTCAACCTTCAAAATTATAAAATATTTTTCATCAAAACCTCGCCCCCTGTCTAGCAAAACATTATTAGAATCTATGGCTTCTAGAATAGCTCCCTACCTTCATAATACTTGGGAGTCCCTGTCACTGACAAGCCCCTAAGAAATTCAATCTAGGAAGATCTTCTAAATCATCTACAAAGGAAGCTCTCCAATTAGACATTTAGATCTCTCAACCTGGTTGGTGGTATTGTTTTGGTAAAATTGATTTTCCAAGCTATGCCCTTATATCTCTTATTTTCCCTAGTAGTTCCTAAATCTATCTTGAACACCATTCCCAACATTCAAAGGAAATTCCTTTGGAGAGTATTAAAAAAAAATGAAAATGGGTCCTTGGCAGCTCGGACAAGTTATGCAAGCCAAAAAAAATTGGTGGGTTTGGTCCGAGAGACTCAAAAATCATGGGAAATGCCCTAGGAGAAAAAACTTGGTGGAAATGGTTGGACACCCCCACCACCCCTTGGTCTCAACTTCAAAAATCCAAATATGATACTAACCATCTCCAAAGGGATCTCATTAGACTTTCAGGATAGGTTTAAGGATCAGCCATTTGGAACCAAGCCCGGAGGAAGATAGAATTAATCTAGCAACATAGTTTTGGGAGATTTGTAATGGGGAAAGTGCTTTATTCTGGGAGGATGCATGGAAATAGATCCTGAACTTAAATGAATATACCCATGCCCCCTTACAGAGATAAATGCAGGGAAAAAGGAAAATTCATGTGGCTCATTATTGGAAACCAACCCCTCAAGGAAGCAGATGGAGAGAATGGATCAACAGATAAGGTTGGAAGCCCCTTCTTGACAACCTTGACTGGGACTCTTTCTAAGGGCTTCTTCAGGAGGGCCAAATATTGGTGGATCAAGATGATGAACACTTGGATGCGGTAAAAACTTTGTTGGTGTCTTCAACCTCAAGGAAGACTATGGTTATCTTTCCAATTATGGTCAACTAGAGCAGAGTCAACGTTGGATCTCTCTATGGGCTAAAGAAAATGGCCGAAAATATATCTCTTTGTCTGGCTCGTTCGCCACGATAAAATCATAAATTGGGATAAACTGTGGAGAAGAGGATTCTCAGGCCCATCTCAATGTTGTCTATGTGAGAACTAGGAGGAATCCATCAATCATAACTTGAACTCCTGTGACTATGCTTCAGCTCTCTAGGAATGGGGGGATGAAGTTTTCAAGATGACTGACAGAAACAAAGCTTCCCTTCAAGACACCCTGGATAATTGACAACCTTACATCTCCTCTCACCCAGTGGTAAATAGAGCCTCAAACCTTCTACCAGGCACCTTTTGTTGGGTAATATGGAAAGAAAGGAATGTAAGAACATTCAAAAATTTGAAGACATCTGAGGAATTTATTCTTACCAGAGTCAAGAAGATAATTCATGAATCAGTCTCTATCTCCAGTATTCCTCCAATGCAGAGCCCTCTACATGCTCCTAGCCTCCACATCCTTCAACATTTGGATCTAGAAAACATTCCCATGGTTGTTCACAAATCTCCCTCTATTAACCCTAAGATCCCCGATACCTAGTCTCCTCCAAACAACAATGTTATCAAACTCAATTATGGTGGGGCTTCCCAAGGAAACCCTAGAATTGTTGGCTTCGCAAAGTCTTTTGAAATCATAGGGGTGAAATTATTTGTATCTTCAATGGAAAATTGGGAATCAATACGAAAAATCTCGCAGAGCTTCAGGATATGGATCATGGGCTCGTAATTGCAAGAGACCAACATTTCATTTTGTTGATCGTTGAGGGAAACTCAAGGCTTGCCACATAGTTTCCCACAAGCTCCAGCATCATACTTTGGTCATAAAAGTAACCACCAACTGGAGGCTGGCAAAAAATCTATAGCAAATTCAACAACATAACATCGAATTGGGAGGGATCCACTTCCAAGCAGTCAAGAGAAAGGCCAATTTCGTGGTTGATTGGTTGGAAAACAAGGGGACAGTTAGAAAATCCACAATCATATCCCTTGCATGGAATGATATAACTGATGGCCCTCTTTGTCAAGAGTGTGAAGAGCTCAATCAAAAGGAAAAAGGCAGTTGCAGTATTAATGAGGCCCCCAACCCACCTACTAGCTCGCAAATTGCCTCTAATCACCTCGTACGAGACCTATGAGTCTATGCAATGAAATACATCACTAGAACTATGCACAATTATTTTCCTAATGTGTCTCTAATCTCAAGGATGCCATCGGATTGCAATCACTACCATCCTCACCCCTTAGCCAGTAGGATGAATCATTCAATCCAGGGGATTGATTTTGTTGTACAAGATAACCTTTCTTTATTTAATGCCATCATAATTATCCTCAACCTCACCAACACATGGAAGAACTATTGATTTAGAATGTATCATTATATGGTTTATCATCTATCTCGATGCATTCAGAGTGGAAAAAGTGGAGGAATCATCTCATGGGACCATTTTTACCAGTGGGACCCAGTTTGGTCAAAAGGGGTTTGAAACCTTCCAGAAGCATTTTTAGCAATAAAACGATATTTTTTGGGGGTAAAAAATTATTTCTTTAGCACAACACCTTTTCATGCTATTATACACACATATTTCTTTCCAACAACACAAGAATCACATCAATAAAATTATTTATGCAAAAGTTATGTCACTTAGAAGTTGATCTTCCTATTTTCACACCTACAATTTGGGAGGATGCTACATTAGCCCCCATTATTCATGGAAAAGGGGTTATCCACGTGATTGTGATGTAAAATACTTTAGAAGATTCTATATTGTAACTCTAGTTAAGAGTTGATGTAATCAAACTTATTAACCACTAGTAGGTTATTGGGTTATGTTATAATTGGCCCACTAGGAGAAAGAGGCATTCCATTCTTTTGAGAGAATTTTTTTCCACAATTGGGCAAAGATAGACAAGAGAGATAGGAGGTAGTGAACACAGAGAGGATTTGTGCACTATAGTAGACCCTGGGCCATAGGCATTACTTCTTTGTACTTGCAACCTTATTTTCCAAACAAAGAAAGAGAGCGAAATAGCCTCACCTTCCAATTGGGTTTTCTCTTGAAAGGGTTTCCCATAGCATATCTTATGTCGCATGTGTGTGTGTGAGCTTATTTTATCGTTCTCTATTTTCTACATAATTTCCATTCATATGCATGCACTAATCACAATTATATTTACAGATCTAAAGGTTTAATAAAAATGTAATAGTGTAGAAATTCATAATTTTTAATATAATATTATCATATTTGTTGTGAATAATTATCCAGTGGAGTATCCACAACAATTTACAGATAGCTTATGTTAACCCCCTTCCGAATATATTCCATTCTCATCCGTTATCCTATGCTCATTCTCATTCTCACTCCCCCGCTAGTCATCCTTTGGGTCCCAAGTCATGCCATCACCTCCCTCAAGTTAGACCAAGTATGGCTCGTGTTAGCACTCTATAATTTCCCTTTGTTGTAGTAAAGAAACCCAAAGGTAACCACAAACCACTTGTGGAATTGGAAACTAGCCCTTCCAACCCTAGAGAAGGCTCTCTCTTTCAACTCATTCACTAAAATTTCATTTCAATGAAGAACAATGTCTAGATATTTCGCAAATAATAGAGTTTATAGGTGTGGTGGCAAGGATAGAGAGAAATCCATTGGGCATGAAGTTGGTAAAAAATTGAGGTCAATGATGTGGTGGATGCTCGGTGAATTGGGAAAAGTTGTTCAGAGGCAAGATAGAAACACTTCCTTATGCCAATTAATAGTTGTAGATTTGAGAAGAATAAATAAAGTAGATAACCATCTCAAGGCATCAAACAATGGATGAACCTTAAAATGATTATGGCGTAAAAGACATATAGAATGTCTAAATCACTGCAACAGAGCACCATTAACTAGATGAATTATGAAACAATGTTTTCATTTAAACATCATAGGAAGAAATATAACACACACAAAATAGAAAACAGTCACATAAGAGAGATTAATCACATTATTCTCTGAAATGATTTAACTAGGTACTACTGATCCACGAATTTCATTAACACTTAGGAAAAAAAAACAAAATGCACAGTGTTCTTTCCTCTCCAATCTACCCAACCCCCTGTTTCATGTCTTTACATCATTAAATACAAATAGGAATTTGAATTATCACTTTAGGTGGTCAAATTCACTTCATAAAAGTTGAATGGTCCAGATGAAATGCATCTTCACTTGCTATATAGGAAAAAACAAGGAACTGTTATATCATGACTAATGCAATCTAGAAACATCAACTCAAACAATGCATCTTTATTTAACAACTCAAACTACATGATTTTAACTAATCAACATTTATCCAACAACTAAAATGACCTCTAGAAGCTCCAAGTTTCGAAATTTTCCAAAATAGAGTTGACTCATATGTTTGCGCAACAATTGCGCAGCATAATGCACTGAATTTCTGGAAACATAAGGTTCAAAGACGAGATCATATATTTTGAATATAGACATATATTACAAAACTAAGAGAGGTTTTTGTAGATGATAGTGTCTTTGAGAGAAACCTCTCTCAGTTTCCAAAAATGTTTCTCAAATTACTCACAATATGCATACAAACATCATAACTAAAATTGGAAATGCCAAAACCTGAAAAATAGGCTGTAAAGATGCATTCGACTCTTCCAATATATGACATATGTGAAGAAAATGAAGGATTTTTTTTTTGACCCATTATTGGAAAAAACCTCTTTCATTTTTCTAAAATGCAGATCCATTTGATCGGAAACAACTTTTTAAAATGATGACAAAAATAATAAATTTCACATAAAATTCATTGTATTGTGGCAAACCTCTTGGATGAATAGTAAGAGGAAAACACACTTTGATTCCTATATTATAAGACCCTAACATCTCTCACACTTCATTCTACTCATGGCTCCTTAAAAATTCATCGCACAAGAGATTGAAATATGTATCAATGGCGGAAATATGACATGAGGCCGAGAACCAGGGCTGAAACGACCACACGACAAGATGTTATACATTGCCACAATACCATGCTTGAGGAGATCCAAAATCACATAAATCACTTGTAGGAGCAAGCCACGAAAATCAAGAGACATATAGACACATAGGAGGATGCAGTGTTCAGGTCGATCCTACACACGAGCCTCACCAAAGCAAGAGAGAACCTCTTCAGTCAAGCTACTGAATTCATCTGGAACATGAATACCATCATGGGTCTGGAAATTCAAGAGAACATCCAGGCAAGAAATAATTTGGAGGAAAAAATTGGATATGCTATATGATAAATTTATTGTCTATGTTGAAACAATTCATCATAGGAAGATTGTCACTAAATATTCGCCACACTACGAGCTTCTCAAGCGTCGAGGTGAACAGACTCAAGACAAGAATTAAAGTGCACCATCCATCAAGATGGAGCTTGGAATTAGAGTGCACCATCCTGATGGAGCTCGGAGGTGCCTCTGTCAACCAAGAAAAAGCTGATGGTGAACCTGTAGATGAGTCACCAGAGAAGCTCATCACAATCGATGAACATTGATCCACCCCAGCTAAGCTCATGATGTGGTTTTTTGGTCAACTTTTTTGGTTATCTGCCCTATGGGCCTATCATTTCAATCATTATGATTATGGTTTTAGGAGTCAATCAAGTAATAGTCTCTCTAGTAGCCCCTTCAAGGGGCGTTTTGCCACAAATTTTTTAAATATTGCTTGTCCAAAGATTGCTAGGGTGAAGTGAATTAGATATTATAGACGGTCTAAGATGGAAATTTTTTTCCAATAGTCGAGCTATCAATCAATTTGATAACACCTATCAATTTTGTATGATTTTCTAAATTTGCAAGTTTAATATAAATGCATCTTACTTTAAAAAAAATACTAAACAATAAACATTGGATTCAAAATTGTAAATGTTATAAACTTTATTTAGAGTATACATTGATTTGTAATTCATAAATGAAATAAAAATACTAAAATATTAATATATTGTTCTAAATTC
>APFE031472589.1:60794-85287 GCA_000404065.3 Pinus taeda
CAAGTCTAAAATAGTAATTTAAATTTTTCAAACTTAAAAATAATGAAAAGTTAAAACTCTTCTTAAGTCACCATTATATGGAGTCAAAAATTAAAACTCAGAATGAATAATATATAATGAAAATTGTAAATAAAATGAATATTAAAAAGTGAAAAATGAATAAAAGGAACATGAAAATGAAAAATATATATATATATTCAAACTGTTTGTGTAATGTGCTAAAACAAAAGAATTGAATCTACTCTACTTATTAGCAGAAACAATTAATCAATCGAGAAATCACAACATAAACAAGTGACATGATTCAATCACATATACTCAAAGATTTATCTAACGGGAAAGCTTGTGGCTCAAAACCCCTTCCTATCTGTATATTGGATTAGATCAAAAAAATAGAGAAAAATATAATGATTTTTCAAACTCAAGAATCTTTTCACAAGTACAATTTATCTCATTGCCTCACAAGCTAACTCTGGCTAATACTTAGTTAATTTTGTTTCCTACCAAACTCCTATTTACTTGTGTTATTTATCATGGAATTAACCCCCTATTAATTCGGGAAATCCCCATCCTGAATTGTGAATCCCTATAGGCCCTTCTCTGATTTGCATGCACCACCTATACAACTCAAAAAATTATACAACTGATAGTACATTGCCCTTGAACTCTGATCTCAACTAGGTAACTCAAATTCCATGCATGCATGAGATAATTATGGTTGATTTATTAGTTAATTGATTGAACACATGAAGGTGCACCTGACTACTAGACCTCCTACTAGTTCCTCCAACATTTGGAACTAGTTTAACTGACATTAACTCAATTTAACTGAATTAAACTATTACAACTCAAATTAAACTCAACCTAGGCTCCTAAAATTTAGGAACCACTCTACATGACTCAAGTTAGGCCCTCAACTTGAATTAGTTGATCTAACTAAGTGAAATTAACTTATTTAACTCATTCTTGTTGTCTTGTGATGTGGAATTACAATTTTCTCCTAAATTAATTCAAAGGAAAATTAAATCAGGATTTTCTTGTTGCCATTTCCAACAATTCCTCTCAAAAAGAAAGGGATTATCTGCTACCCCAATCCTCCCTCTATGGAACTCAAATTTTCATCTTGACAATGCCTTTTTCAAAATACTTGCATCTTATTCCTCTATAGGAATGTAATCCAACAAAATGATTCTCCTCGGCACACAATCTCGTAGATGGTGATACCAGATGTTGATATGCTTGAACCGATCATGAAAAACTGTATTTTCATAGATTTTAATACAACTCGGATTGTCACAGTAAATCACGGTGGGATCCATCATCTAACCAAATAACCCAACAAGGATCGTCCTCATCCAGATAGCTTCGCAAGTTGCTTGACTAGAAACCATGTATTTTGCTTCTGCTAAACTGAGTGCAACTGATCTCTTCTTACTATTGTACCAAGAAAATGTTGTTGACCCAATACTAAAGATGCCTCCTAATGTGCTCTTCATGTCTGATTGACTACCCGCCCAATATGCAACTATGAAGCCTTGTAGCTTCACTCCTTATGTCCACTTGTACCAAAGACCAAACTGAGTGGTGCCTCTGAGGTATCGCAACACATGTTTGAATACCTTCCAATATAGTGTAGTTGGATTAACCATTTCTTGAGTAAGTTGGTTAACTACATAACACATGTTTGGTCATGTGTTCACCAAATACATAAGTGGACCTACAATATGCATGTAAATGGTAGCCTCCACTACTTCACCTAAAGTAGCATCTTCCTTGTCTCCAACTCCCTGCTAGAGGAGTTTCCATGGCTTTTCTTCTCTCCATGTGGAACTTATTCAGTATCTCATTGGCATACTTGCCCTGAGAGACAAACAGTTCCCCATCTCCTTGCCATACCTCCATACCAAGGAAATAATGCATGAGCCCTAGGTCCTTCATCTCGAATTCTCTTGCAAGATCCTCTTTTCAAGACTTGACTAGCTTCTCATCACCGGATATAATTAAATCATCGACCTAGAATACTATAATCAATAATTTACCTTCAACCACAATATGGTAAAGGTTTGCATTTGCTTCACTTTTGGTGAAGCCCAACTTGGTGAAATAGATGTCAATTCTAGTGTACCAAGAATGAGGTTCTTGTTTTAATCCATACAGTGCTTGATTGAGTCTACACACATGTGACTCTCTATCGAAGGTCTCAAATCCTTCTAGTTTCTCAATATAAACCTCCTCCTCAATCACTCCATTGAGTAATGTTGTCTTCGCATCCATCTGATGTAACTTCCATCCCACATGCACTGCAAGTGTTAGAATTGATTTGATAGAAGAGTACCCTACTACTGGATTAAAGGTCTCCTCGTAATCAAGTCCCTTCGCCTAAGAGAACCCCTTCACCACAAATTTAGCCTTGTGTTTCTCAATGCTTCCATCTACTACTTGCTTCACCTTGTAGATCCACCTCGAACCTCCCTTTCAATCCCTCTGTGGTCTTGGGACAACTTCCCAAACACTATTTCTAACTATGGAATCATAATCCTCTACCATGGCATCAAACCATACTGGCTTCTGTGCTACTTCCTCGAATGAGGATGGTTCTATATCAACTAGCTCACTCGTCAAAGCCAAGTACCCAATGTACTGATTTGGTGACTTCCTTTGTCTATGTTGAGTTGTGGGTGATCCCACATTCCCTCTAGCATCATGCAATAATTTGTCAGCTTCCCTAGCGTGCTTACTTCCATCTCTGGATGTCTTTGCATGAGTGGGTGCTTCCACTTCCTTCTCCTATTCCTATGGCTTCTCCACAACATACTAAGGTTCTTATTTTTGGAGCCAAAATCTCCTCATCTTCATGCAAATGAAGCTCCCTCTCAAGGGAACATCTCATGGCCTTCTCTTCATCAAACTTCACATCTCTACGAACAACTGTCATCCTGTGAGATGGCAGGTACACTTGACAGTTGTGAGGCGTATCAATTTACCCCACAAATATAACCAACTCATTTGTCAGCTCTATCTTTTTCCTTTCATCCTTAGAAACATGACAATAAACTGATGAACTAAAGATCCTGAAGTATGACACATTTAGTTTCTTCCCTGAAAAGGTTTCTTCTGGTATACTCATCCTGAGAATTTGATGAGGACTTATTTTCTGCACATATACAATTTTGTTGCATGCTTCAACCCATAAGTGCAACAGTGAACCCTAATCATGCAACATTGCCTGTGCAACTCCCATAATACTTTTGTTCTTCCTCTTAGCCTCCCATTCTGTTGTGGGTTATGGGGTGATACTAACCCTCGTCGAATGCCTTCGAATGCATAGAAGTTATTGAACTCATTCGACACATATTCACCATCGTTATTGCTCCTAAGAGCCTTCACTTTCATGTCAATGTCTTTCTCAACAAGTGCTTTAAATTCACAAAATTTGGAGAATTTCTAGTTTTTCTTCTGCATGAAGAAAACCCAGCACTTACGTGATAAATCATCTACAAATATAACATAATACTTGTTCTTGGTCATGGAATCTATCGAGAAGGGTCCACACACATCTGAAAACTCTTTCAAGGACTGCTTGTGCTATACTATCCTTATCATGAAAGGTGGCTTTGGTGTACTTCCCCAGTGTACACCCTTTGCATGTATCTTGCTTCTCTAGTGCACCCTTTGGAAGTCCTGAAGAAATTTGTTGCATGATCTTAAAAGCTCCATGGTGAAAATGGCCAAGTCTCTTATTTTATAATTCATTGATGTCTCAACTTTGCACCTTTTCTTCTTTCGTGCTCAAAGTAACATAATCTTCTACATCAAATTTGTAGAGGTTCTTCACCCAAACCCCAATCCACTTCACGCATCCCATGGTGATATGTCTAACGAAAGCCTTTCTTTTGCTAAATATCACATCATAGCCACGGTCTTCCAACATAGTAACTGAAACTAAATTCTTCTTCAGACCTGGAACATACATGACATATTTTAATGTGAGAGGAGAACCAGACTCCCTCTGAAAAGTAACTTTACTGATATTGGTCGTGCTATACCTTCCATCACCTACCATCTCAATGTGCATCTAGATGTACTTCCCCTCCAAGTCACTGAAAAAATATTTATTTCCCATCATATGGAATGAGTCTCCACTATCCAGATTCCACACACTACCCATCACCAATGTCACCATGCATGCAATGAGTGTGAAATCCAACTTGAATTTTGAAGCTAGAGCTTCACAGGTTGCTCCTCCTAAAGGCTTCTTATCGGCCTTCCTATGTGGACACTTCATGGCATAGTGTCCCAACTCATGATAGTGAAAACATTTAATCTTCAACAAGTCTTTGTTCTTGTCCGCCTGACCAAAATCTCCTTTGGATTGGGATTTATTCCCTTTCCCTTTATTTTCCTTTCCATCCAAGGCATAGTTCTCCTCATCATCATGCTTGGATGAGGTTCCATCCATGGTGTTCTGCCTGATCTCTTCTTGCACCAAGTCAGACCAGAATCACTCCCAATTTGGTAGCTTATCCCTCCCATTTACCGAATCTTGGTAGTTGTGTCAGCTCTTGGGATTAAATAGAAGTGATAGGCTTACCATATCATCTTCAACAACTATAATACCAATGCTCCCAAATTCATCCCAAAATTGGGTGAACCTACTCAAACACTGTGGTATTGTGTCGCCCTTCTCCATTTTTATCTTCCAAAGCTTGTCCTTCAGTGCCAGCTTCCTGTGGTAACTGTTGTTCTGAAACAAGTCTATCAAGGCTTGCCACATTGCATATGGGGTATCCTTCTCGTGGATTTTCAAGACAACATGATCTTGAACTACTTCTAGAATGATCCTCCTCGCCTTTACAACAAATTTCTTCCACTTTTCTGGATCCTAAGCATAAATTGTTGGAGGCTTAGGAATATCATTTTTTACAAATTCCTTCAACCCGTTATCTTCCAACACTACTTCCATCCTGTCCTTCCAAGCAAGATCATTCAAGATACTCTCAAGGGCATACTCGAGTCTCAATGCATAGAACAACATCATGTTGGATCTTAAGAATGATCTTGCAAATTCGATTTATCTGCAAAGACAAACTCGAATTCTTATCTTCTATTATGATTCCTGCACTGATACCATGAAGAAATTCCTTGTAGATTCAAACTACTTATGTAATATGCTAAAATAAAATACTTGAATCCACTCTACTCATCAACGGAAACAATTAATCGATCAAGGAATCACAACATAAACATGAGACAAGATTCAATCACATATGCTCAAAGATATATATAAGGGGAAAGCTTGCTACTCAAAACCCCTTCTTATTTGTATACAATATTAGATCAGAAAAATAGAGAATAAATACAATGTTTGTTCAACATGAACAATCTCTGCCCAAGTATAATCTATCTCACTACCTCACAAGCTAACTTTGGCCAATACTTAGCCAATTCTACTGCCTGCTAAGATCCTATTTCCTTGCGTTGCTTCTCAAGGAATTAGCCCCTATTAATTAGGGAAATCCCCAACCCGAATTGCACAATCCATATAGGCCCTTCTTTAACTGCATGCACCACCTGTACAACTTGGAAATTATACAACTGATAATACACTACCCTTGAACTCCACTCTCAATTGGGTAACTCGAATTTCATGCATGCATGAGTTAATTATGGCTGATTTATTAGTTAACAAGTTGAACACATGAAGTTGCACCCAACTGCTAGACATCCTACTAGTTCCTCCAATAGTTGGAACTAGTTTAACTGACATTAACTCAATTTAATTGAATTAAACTATTACAACTCAAATTAAACTCAACCTGGGATCCTAAAATTTAGGAACCACTCTACATGACTCAAGTTAGGCCCTCAACTTGAATTAACTAAGCCAACTAAGTGAAATTAACTCAAGATAACTCATTTTTGTCGTCTTATGATGTGGAATTACAATTTTCTCCTAATTTATTTCAACAAAAAATTGAATGAGGATTTTCTTCTTGCCATTTTCAAAATATATATATATATATATATATTATATAATAATATATATATAATCTGATGAATTAGTGAAAGATAAAATAGTTGGGAGTAATCTCGGCAAAGGCTCGAGATCACGAGCCATTGCCACTATAATACCAGAGTATACACAATGCCCATAAGCAAGATATATCTTTCGGCAAGAGGCCAAGAATCCACATAAATTGAAAACCAGAAGAAAAGATAACATCCCATTATGCCAACCACTTGATCATCCCACGAAGAGAATATTTTATATATTATATTTTATACTTTTATAGTACCAAAATCCGTCTTAAACAAATACAAAAACTCCCTCTTTTCTAAAGCAATGCTCAAAAATACATTTTTGGAAGGATCTCACAAATACCCCTTTATACCTAGAAATCCCCTTTTTCTTTTCTCTTTCTCCGCGCTCCCTTGGAAGTGTTCATTGAGAAATAAATGCTTATGACTAGAGTGTGGAAAACTTGGGAGATAAGTCCCACAAGCACACAAAATTTTTAGATATTTTATCTAAGTATTAGTAACATTTTTGTTTTGTATTTTAAATTATAAATTTAATAATAATTATTAAAAAATAAATAAAAGTATTTAAATGATGATGACGATTAACTCAATATGGTCTATTGGACCTAAAGAAAGTAAGAGATTAATTGAGATTGTTTAGGTTGGGAGTGTGACAAAGATTTTGAAAATTAGAGTGGATGTGAGTAAGAGCTAGACAATCCAAGAGAAAGTGTTTTTCATCTTCAATCCAATAGTATAGCAAAGGTGATCGACTCTTTAGTCTCAAGGTGTTTTGGGAATTGACCAATGCTCAATTTCACTGTAAAACTCATGAGAATTAGTTCTTATCATGACAATGTTCATTTTCTTCTTGGCACTAGTTAAGACAATATTATAATTGATCACTTTTATATGATACTTTAATTTCCTTTTTGCCTTTAACACATTTTTAATAAATTTAATTTTAAAAATATATTATTATTATAATTTTAAATCAAACTTAATAAAAATTTAAAAAAAAAAATCCCTAAAAAAAAAATTAAATAGAACTAATATAAATTTTAATAAACATAATTATAACGGATTTTAAAATAGGTTGACAATTAACACAAACTTCATAATGGTTCTTCATCATGGTATAAAGAAATAAATTTAATTCAAGATAATAATAAAAAGTGTTCAAAAAATTATATATAGATATAATGAGAACTTATGATTAAGCATTGATATATGAGAATTTATGATTAAGATAAAACTTAAATATGCTTAATGTGCTCCGGATAAAAGTTGAAATTAAACATATTTTACTGGTAACTTTGGGAATAGTGAAAAAATAACTTTTAAATCAATTTAATGGATATTAAGATGGTATGAGTTATATAGTTATTAATTTAGTATAGATATTATTAAAAGAATAAAATGTTATGAATATATAAATTAATAGGGTTGAGGAAAATATTAAAACATAAATTATATACTTTAAATAAACAAAATTTATAATTAAAATAATTTTTTAATTTATCATTATATTTAGATAAAATTATTCAAAAATTATATAAATTACATTTGAAAATATATTACAATAAATTTAACATTATCCATAAATATAGTTAAAACAAATTACATCTACCATTATTTATTAAATTTTTAATAAAATAATTATTTACCGTCATGATTGTAATTAATTTTAATTATTTATATACTTATCTGCTCATTTTTAATAGGTCAGATATGTAAATAGATGAGAGAAATATGATACATAAATAAGGGTGATTTAAATAAGGTGTCATACTTAGGGACTAGTAGGGAAAGATTTAAATTTTAATGGAAAATATTATTGATGTCGTGTTGGATTTTTTGTTTAGGTGAAAAATGTAAAAATATTTTTTTATTTTGTTAGTGTAAATGTGATGTAAAAAATAAATGGTAGATAATTGAAGTTTTTCAAAGAGTTTTGTTGTTGGATGTTTGATTTATTAGTTTTTTTGAAGTATTTTATATTATTTAAGAAGTTAAGTTGTTATGTAATACTAGTGCAACTTTATTACTTATGCATAACCATCAACTATTTGTATCACCAGAACGTTCCTAATTGACATGTTCTGACTAAATGCAAACTAGACACCTTTAACTCTATAAAATGTCATAGTGTTTGTTTCATCAAAGGTGATGTTATGCCATTTCCACCCAATTATAAGCAACCTATTGTCACCTCTCTTAAGCCAAGCATACTTGAACATGTAATAGTTTAATGTGAAACCATACTATGATCTATCTAAGCCAACAAATGATAGTCAATTAAGAGCATGTCCCTCCATTGTCAAGTGTCACATATCTCCAATGCACTTATCAACATTATTTCCTTTGAATAGATAACACACATAATCTATAACATTACCAAGTCGCTCCATACTCCATCCAAGCTTACCATGTAGCACCTTATCAAGCATTAACCCTACTTAACAAGACATCCTTTATCCTCCTCACCTACACGTTAATACATCATCTAAACCATTTCACAAATCACCTTGTGTGGGTTACCAAGGCTACCAAAACATATGGACTTGTCATACAACTTGCCAAATATACTTAGTATGCCCTTTGTTATGTCATTATAAATGACTTTTTAGGTTGGATCCTTGTGTTCACCTTCAAAGATAACACTACGACCTTTTCTACTTTTTTCCCTTACTATAATTAATTGAATATCTACCTATGCATATGTCAGAGGTGAGTTAAGTTGTTACTTTTATTGGTAAAGCAATTTTCTCCAAAGTACAATTCTTTATATTTTAAAATCATAAGCTCATTAAATGCATTCCCTAAAGTGTGTAAAAGGAGATTGTTTATAACTTAAGTCTCTTTAAATGTCCTCTCTAGTTACCTTATAATTTAGGTTCCACTCTATTGAATATATGACCATGTTAATAGGTCGAGGCTCCAAACATTGCATGACCATGGTAGTGATCCTTATACGGGAGAGTATCTAAAACATAATGAATAGATACATTACCTCTCCAAAAGAACATAAAATTATCTGTGTATACCATGGCCACACTTATAATAATAAATGTAAATACTAATATTTGTATACCATGCCCACACTTATAATAATAAATGTAAATACTAATATTAAACTGCTCTACACATAATTAAATGTAAATACTAATATTAAAACGCTCTACCTATAATCCCATCAATGGCAAGTTCTTCGGGCCTTTCAATGCATTCTATAGGATCCTATGGGATGACAAAGTCTTTGATCCAACCATGGGTAATGAATATGGCAAGATCCCTATTCTAACCAATGCATTGTATATGATCTCATGGGTGGGCAGGGATTTTGTTCCCACCAATACACTTTTGTTGGTCCCATGGGATGGCAAAGTCCCTAATCAAATCAAAACATTTGTAAGAGATGAGTTGTGTATGTACCATTGTGAATACATCTCGACTATCTCATGACTATCTCACGTAAAAGTGAGGCACCACTTTCCTATTTCGCATAAAAGGAGTGGGATTGTGTACTACTTTATCGCTCAAAAAGCTATACGGATGTGTTGGTATTAGTGGGACACCACAAACGTGTCAATGGGTGAAAACTAAGAAGTTGTGAAGATACGTGTTAGACATATATTTCGTTTTCCTCACCTTAGACATATATGTAATGTCAAAAGGTTGTTTGGTCCCATACAATTGAATTTTGTGGAATGGGAACCATCATAAAAATTATTTAGTCACAACTAGTCAAATGTATGTTTTTTAAGGTTTGAAAGGGTAAATGCAAGTAGAATATGCAATAAAAGCTATTTAGAACTTTATCTTAAAAAGAAGCTTAGAAAAGAAATATGTGGATAAGAAAATTGGTATTATTTCGATGTATTTTAAATGTTTCACAAACATTTCAAGGTTTTTACTAAAATAGTAAAAGTGAATATATCTCTAAAATAAATATTATGAAAATTGAAAATTAATGTGAAATTTAAGAGAATTATCTTATTAACATCACGTAATGTGAAATGTAATTTTTTTCTAGTGAATGTTGGTATAACATGGGTTATAGTTTTTTTCAATAATGGTTGGTAAATATTTTGGGGTTGTAGCCTTTCTAGTTGTAGCTAGTAAACCTAAAGTTGTAACTTCCCTTGTAATAGAGATATATTGTTCATATATATCTTATGTTCCTTTAATGTGATGTTATTGGTTAATGGTTTTGATACTAAATTGTAAGAAAAAGTGAGATATTGATTCACCTCTCCTCTCAATATTTCCAATAAACACCAACCTTGTAAGGTGCAATTTCCTATCACATTATCATGAGTTGAGCCTTAATAATTTAAAGGAAAGTCATGCAAGTGCTTCTCTAGTTGCAACATAGATAAAGTGTAAGGCTCTAATCTTGAGTGGCTTTGGGTGCCTCCATCACAGGTCACTTTAATGGTCATTGATAAGCACAAAAAGACATGATGGAAGGTTGATGTCTTTTGCCCCCATAATGAGGGTGGGGGCAAGGAGAAATATTGGGTAAAACATGACAAATCAATTTTGATGCCTTAGCCCATTATCAAGGTGCAACACAATCAAGTTGGGCACCCTTTCTCGTGATAGGGTGCATCACAGATACTGGAAACTCACACTAGTAAAATGTACCAAGAGAAACTTCATACTTGGTAAGAAAAGGAAAAGAAGGTTTCCACAGGAAGCCTCATTCACGTACATTCATTATGCATGATAAACAATATTAGTGTGTATAGATTGATTAGCTTGAGTGTCTATAATATATATAGAACAATGGATGTGGATGACCCAAAGTTGGGGGTTGTGATGGATAGTTGAAGTGTCTTTGGGCACAAGTAGCCATGGATCATAATCATGGGATGCACTAATTGGGAGCACATTAATAGTGCATGCCTCCATTTAATAGACATCCACTAGGAACAGTTAGGTGCATTTGGGCACAACTAGATGTACTCAAACAATTTCAAACATAAGTAGATAGACTCGTATGGATCTAGTCACAATTAGATAGACTTAAATGAAGGTGTAGACAAACAAACTCAAATAATTTGGGCACAAATGTGGGGACTATGCCAATCGAGGCAAGTTGATAGATGGAATGAGACAAGTTAGATGGATAGCCTAAGATGAGTTGCACAAACTAACCTAGATGAGTTGGATGAACTAACCAAAACCTAGGTGAAGAGGCATAGTCTAGTTATAATAGGTGAATGTTGGCCAAGCCCCTATAGCCAAGGAAATGTAGTTGATTCAGATATCTTCAGCTACCGAAATTAACCAAAATATTTTACTTTTGTGATGTTAGTAGAATTGCATATAAAAGAGCATAAAACGACCACATGTGCATGCTTTAAAGAAGATGAAACATAATGACAATCATAAAATCATAAAACACAGACACATTGATAACAAAATTCACCCAGTGTGGGTTACATTTGCTAGCCCTAGTGTCAAGAGTGGGGAGGCTGCTTCATTTTTGTTGCAAGATGATGATGATGTACATGGAACAGTCTTTGTCATTGCAAGGATGAATACCCTCAACTAAAATGACATGTCTCTCCACGAGACGTTCTTACGAACTCTCACTCATATGGGATAATTTCCTCAACAAGAGTGGCATATATCTCCACAAGACGTTCTCAGGAACTCTCACTCATATGGGAAAAATTCCTCAATAAGAGGGGCATGTCTCTCCACGAGACATCGTATAGGAACTCTCACTTAAATGGGTGTTCATAAACATGACAAGCTAATAAATTCTCCTAAGATGTGGCATACAAGTATCCCTCAACATAATGGTAATCAGGGATCTCAACAACAAAAACCTCATCTCAGAAAATCAGAAGAAAAACATGACATAACTGCATCATTTACCTCCACTCTCGGGGATGGCTGAAAAAATGAAAAGCTCAGCTGTTGAAACAGACATGACCATTGAATTCGTGGTGTGAAATCATGTCAAACAACTATAAACTTTGCCCCTTTTTGACACTGTCAAATTCTAGACCCTCAAGCATCTTGAAGATTCCTCAAAGATTCCTTCCTGAAGATGGCTAAAAAATTCGTTGCTTAGATGAAGATTCTAAGCACACTACTATGCTCCCTATGAAATTCTATGAAAGATGACTATAAAGATGACATCATTTTGTCTCAGTCAAAAATCTACCTCCAAGGGAATATTTTAGATTCCACAAGATTCTCCAAAGATTCCTTACGACTAGACTCCTAAATTTATTCTACTCAAATCGAGATTCTGCTTGACAATTGAACTCATGGCGAGAAAATGTGCAAAAATGACTATCAACTAGACAAATTTTGTCACTAGAACTTCTGGCCCTCAAGGAAATCTTTTCAGCATCTTGGTACATTACTTGTTCATGGTTCCACATCTCTATAAATCATGGTTCCATCGTTTGCTCCTCCACTTCGCTGCCTAGTCAAATGAAATTAAAGGTTTTTATATTAAAAGGGTTGGCGAAGTATACAATGAATAGGTCATTGGCATGTTGGTAGATCGACAGATTAAGTGGGGAGTGGGTCAGGTTTAAATCCTGCCCACCCCCATATTGGCATATGGTTATTATGTTTTGACATATAAAAAGGATGTGATAGTTAATTCTACACATTATATTTACATTTGGGTGACTATTGAAAGTTTGGAGGTAACATTTTATTTGGATTTATATGGTGGCACATTTTGTTTTACAACCGGCAGTCAATACATATGCACTTGTGAACTATTATGGGAAACGGTTAATGTATTCTTTGGGGCCGCCCATTAGGGTTCGACCCACGTGGGCCGGGTGGGTTCAACCCCCATCGACCCTAGCCTCGGCAGTCAACATCGTTGCACCTTGTTAACATGTGATATATATATGCTATTGTCGTGGGGTGTGGCAGGGGTGGCAGCCCACCAACCCATTTTTTAATTTTTAATACAATATAACATATCGTGACCAGTGGGGTGGGCAGTCCAGTGGGCCTGGCCCACCCCCCCTATTTTAATTATTTTTATTTTAAATTTTTTAAACCATATTGGTCTTTTTCCATTTTGCCAAAAATAAGGATCTTTGGGCATTTTAACTATTCATCAAATTTGCTCGTTCTAGTGGCCAGATTTCGTGCACCGGGTCTCGGTCAATTTGTTGCCTCATTAAACCTACCACTTGGCCAAATTTGACCAAAACTTTGATCGCAAATATCTGGAGTATATGAACTCATATTTAAGTTATGTTTGCACCGTTGGAATGAGGGTGATGAGCACTACGATTTGGTCTTGGTTGCACTTCAATATGAGGACTTTCAATTTTGAGTTATTTTCAAGCCACTACTGAATTTTGAGCATATTTGGAGCCACCTGGATCATTCCTCCCCACTGAGGATCTTTTGGTCCTCCAAAAGCATTAACATAATATGCAATTGTTGTGTTACATTGTCTACACCACAAGTTTCCTGACAGGTCACACTTCCTTCTCCTTCACCCTTGTCCTTCGAAGCCATAAGTGATGAACTGACACTTGCATCCTTTGCAAACTTATAGTACATCTTTGCAAATTACATGCTCAACTACATGACCAATCATGACCCAAACACCCCCATACTTGCCAAAAGTTTATAAGACACACTCTTTGGTCAATTTTACATCGGAATAGAAATCAATCTCCAAGTATCAATAAGAGGCCAAAACATCAATTTGTTGCCTCATTAAGCCTGCAAGTTGGCCAAGTTTGACTAAAACTTTGACTGTGAATATATGGAGCATAAGAAATTGGATTTGAGTTTCGTTCACACCATTGGAACTAGGGAGACAAAAACTGTGATTTGGTCTTAGTTTCACTTCAATCTAAAGAATTTTACTTTTGAGCTATTTTCAAGCCACTGATGAATTTTGAGTGTGTCTAGAGCCACCTGGATCAGTAGTTCCACTTGACCTTAGATGCCAAAACATACTTGGGTTGAACTCAATTTTGTAAGGAAAAAAGGAGACTACACAAACATGATGGGTTGTATCAAAGCATATATTGTGATAGTCTTAGAACTTAAAGCAAACAAATAGTCATTCAGACAAGTTGCTAGGAATTCGAGAGAGTGAAATCTAGATGAATCATGATATCAATGGGGGATAAGATCCAAAGACTCGAAAAATGAGGAACATTTGCATTTTTTAAAATGAATGTCAAGAAAATAACAATCTCTCTTTGTAAGTTTGGTGAGAAGGTAGAATCTTTGGAGGAAGAGATGATCCATATGTGCTAGACCTTTAATACTACTATGTACAAATGTTAAGATACCACATATATGATGATAACACCAACTTTGGTGAGTGATAGAGAACACTGTAAGATTTGTTGAACTTTGTCATGAAACACATTAAAGATAGTGGGCATAGTTTGTTGGTTCCTATGAGTATAAAGATCAAGGATCTAGAACTATACAATGAAACCCACAATGTTAAGTTACTTGGAAATTTCTTTTGGGATCTGTCAAGCAATACTTGTAGTAGATGAAAGGAAGTTTATTTGAAGCCAAGAGGAATAATGAAACAATGTCCTTCATAGGTACAACAAATATTTAGTGGAGAAACTAAGTAGAGGACTTAACAATCAATTGTAGTATAGAGAAGATTGCAAACTAAGTAGAGATGAAATCATTCTTAAAGAATTAGTTTGGGCTAAGGAATCAATCTTAGATTGCTCAAAATTAATTTTTTACTCTTAAGCATACATTATGGATTTTTTAGGCCTTATGTTGGAAATGAAAGCCATGGCTGAAGAATATAGGTTGATCCACTTCATGAATGGAATTCAACCTTGGGTGCAGAGGGACCCATGACATCAAAACAAAAAAACCCTTGAAGTAGCGATCAACACATTAGACAAGTTTTTATGTTACAAGGAAAATGAAAAATGTGGTCCAAGTACTAGTGAGAATGCCACAAGAGAGTATTGTGGCAAAAATAGTAAGAAAATACAAAGGAAAAACAAATCCATCTATGAATTTTGGTAAGAACAGGGCAAAAAAACTAGATACTCCTAAGGAAAAAGGTAATCCTATTTCTTTTTGGATTTTTTGCGAAGGATAATTAAGAAAATAATTATCCATTAATGTAGAAGTTATCTACTAGGGAACAAGAAAACAAACCGTTTGTTGTTGTTTTTAAAGTCCTAGGTGTTGTATTAGAAGGAAAGGCCACAATAAGCTAAGAGTGATACTTTGCAAGGATTTTCTATCATACAAAAGTACTAAATGTAATATTAGTGGATGCCATGATAGTGGGGTGACCCATGGCTTCATGAAGGAATATGTTGCAAGAACAATTGGGTTGGAGCTTGAGCTAGCACAAACTTCTTTAAATACATTGAACTCAAAAGTGGAAAAGGTGAATGGCATGGATGATTGAATTTCCTTGAAGCTTAGATATTGTATTGGAATTGTAAATTTGGGGCAAGGATTCTTGAGGAAGGTGAAGGTGACATCTATAGCTCATTTAAATTTCTTGATCATATTTTCAAGTGAGTATCTATGTCTCATCCCTATAGTAAGTAAGTGTCATGAAGTTAATGGTAGAATGAATTCATTAAATATTATTCCTATAACTAGTTAAGAGGCCAAGTAGCCTTATAGTAGATAATTTGGAAGTGTTGGTCTTAATGAACAATCTAAAGGTTGGGCTTTATGAGGAGGCCTTGTGAAATCTTGAGTGGATAGTAATTCATTAAAGGAGCTAGACTAAAGGTTCACTAGACTTGAAACCATAATGGAATTACTGACAATTGTGGCTAAATTGGTGTATGTTTTATTGTATAATCAACATGTTTAAGTTTTAACTAGGTAGATGGAGATAATGGAACATTTTTCCATGGAAGACAATAAAACGATGGACATGTATATTGGACCAGACTTGAAAATAGACCAAGACATTAACATGGTTGATGGTATGTGAGGACCAAAGAAATGGAGGAACACTCCTTAAAAAACGATTGGAAATATGACCTAGAAATCAAAATATCGTTGGAAGACAGTGATGGTAGAATTGGTGTGAATGTACCTCTTTTGATGTATTTTTGATAAAAAATTATGGTGATATTCCAAACTCTTCATGTGGATTGGTGGATTATGGATTGACTATTGGTATAGATATTGGAAATGGAATTGGTAGTCACCTACCATTTTCTTCTCATTAATTCACAATAGGGTGGATCATTACCTAGGAGTAAGTTGTGAAGCCTAGTGCACTTGTAGAAAATATGCCTTGGAAAATTCATTTTGAAGATGATTCAATAGTATGGAAGTGAAGGTGGTGATCTACATTACTTTAGAGATGGTTATACAAGGTGATTGAATGTGGAGAGGAAATCATTTTTTGGGCATGGGGAAGTGCATTCTCAAAAGATGGGCTTAATGGACGAATGAAGTACCCAATTAGTTTGATACTTGATGATATTCAATGTATAGAAGCATACAAAGTTGGTCAAAGTGGTGATGCATTTGTATGTTTTGATGGTGCAACAGTAGGACATTTTGAAAATATCCTTAATAAAGGTCATAATGTAGCCATAGTTGGTAGTCACAACATTGTTGATCATATATTATAGTCACTAGGACAAGAGATAATGGCAACAAATGGAATTGTTGGTATAAGTTAGGTAAATACACTTTTCCAAAGGAAACTCCTAGATAATACACAAGTGCATGGTGATTTTGGCATGAATAGTGCAAAATAATTGTAAGAGATAATTATGAATGGATGCATAAGTTTGGACAACAAAGGTGAGAGAAATAGGTTCTCAAGGATACTGCTAGGGATGAAAATCAATTTTAGTGGGGGAGGATGTAAGACCCTCAACTTTAGTGACTTCACATGGCTTCATTACATGATCATCTCAATGACCATTGAATAGCATGGATTGACATGAAAAAAGGTTGATTTGCTATATGAGTTGGTTTTGGGTTCCTTGGCCTATTGGCAAGGTGGAAAAGGCATATGCCCCTACTCATAGGTAAGGTGCATTGCAGATATTGGCAACGTGAACTAACAGACGCATTAAGAAAGCTTGGATGGGATATTTGTGAGAAAAGGAAAAGAAGGTTTCAATGGGAAATATCATCTATATACATACACTATGCATGTGGAAAATATTGGCATAGAGAGCCTTATTAGCATGACATCATAGAGTATATAAAAACCAATGGAGTTTGGTGTCTCATACAAAAGGGTTGTAATGGATGGTCAAAGTGCCTTTGGGCTCAATTATTCAAGAATCAGAATCATGGGACAAAATTAATAGACACACTTTCATTTGGTATCTCTTCCATCTTGGGCATAACTAGGTCATCTCAGATAGAACTAGGCATGGTCATGCAAAATTATATAATTTGGGTGTATTCATGCATAATACAATGATCAAGATAAGTTGGATGTATGGACCAACTAAGAAGAGTTAAATGGGTGGATTGACAAGTTATCTAGATGGATTCATTGATCATGGGATGAATTGGATGGATAGAGTAGGCACAATTACTGGAGATTGACGGTTAGTGGATGAGTCACCAACGGCACCAAGATGGCTACATGGGCACTTCGGTCCACCTAAAAATGAAGGAGCTTTTAAGTGCACAACAAGGTGCATATGAAAGGAGAACACTCAATGTACTAAGGCAAAAGAATAAAGAGTCCATTTAAGGTGTGTAAGGATTTCTACGATTATGTCAAGTTCAATGTTGGGCATATTGGGAAGAATTGGACCAGCAAAGTGAGATGAAGAAAATGATATGACCTACAAGAGATAGGCTTGTGGTTGCTTTAAGGGTTGGATTGAAAATTCTTGTAGGTTATTTTCCTTATATTAGATTTAAAAATTTTGAGATTTTTTTTTTTTTAATTTCATTCAATTAGTATATATAAGAAACCAACATTATAATTTTAAAAAGTAAAAAAAAAAACATAAAAACTATTATACTATAACCTATAATAGATATATGAGTTAGATGTATATTTTCAATATTAATTATAAAGTATTATTAAAAAAATTAGTTTGATTTGAAAGAATATCTCTGTATCTGTGAATCTTTGTTATGCAAAATAATTATATGATAGATGTGTTTATTTTGGAATAAGGTTTTTAGAAATTTAATTTAATTATTAATAATTATTAGGTGGATGGTAAAGATTTAATTTTAGGAAATATTCTAGAATATTCATAATAGTATCTATAAATCAAAGAATGAGATTTCTTTCAAAAGTAATTATTCCCTTTATGTGTTTTTAATTAAATTGATTAATTAAAAAATAATCACATAAAATTCCATTATAAAGTGGGGATAAATATTCATGGTTAAAAGTCTCATTACATACTTTTTTAATGTATACATGTTTAACTCATATATATATATATATATATATAATAGTAATAAAGTTATAATTTAGTTAATTTTTATTGAATTTTTATTTAGTAATGTGAGATTTATCATGAAATAAGTGGTTTGATGTCTATCATCATATTTCATCTATTTAATTTATATAGTTGTTAAAATATTTATAAAATAGTGTAAATATTTTTATATAATATTTTTTTCCAAAGAGTTCATGGTGTCTTGGATAGATGGTGATTAGGTGCTCTATTAAGACACTCCTTGATGTGAAGTCACCAGTTCAATTCCCTACCCCGATCGGGGTGATATATTCAACATGATGAAGATATGGCCCTGCCAAGCTTACAAAAAAAAATCCAAAGAAAAGAATCATATATATTGATATGACAAATATATACATAGTCTGTGACCATGTCTAGGGTGCAATATCACACAGACACCAATCAAAAAACAATATCTAATAAAAAAAAAATTCAACACACATCCACACAAAATGGAAAGAGAAAAAACTAACTCCACATCTTAAGTCTCATGATAAGATAACTAGAAAGAGACATTTCTCTCCATAGTCTCGATTTTCTTCTCCATTTGTAAACTCATAGCTACCCAAAGAACAAGAGGGCAAGAAGATGACTTCTTTAGAAATACTATCAACTTCCAAATTTGTTTCATAGAGGATGTGATAGAAAATGTTTTGTTTAAAATACTTAGCTACAACCTCGATGTTTGAAAGAAGTGTTTCAATTCCTAGGATGTTCACTCAACCTTCTTATTTTCCTAGTCAATAACCAATTTTATGTCACCCATAACTTGCTATCTAGATAAGCCTTTTTTTTTGGGATAGTTCCAAAAGAAACCATAATGTTGTAAATTCAGCTTTGTCATTTGAATCTCTACCAAGAGAGTGACGACAATAAATAATGTGGGTGTGGCTAAAGTAAAAAACTATACCAATGCCATTATGCCACGCTAAGCAGGGTGGCCTTGGTTAGCCCTGTGGAAATAACCCCAAGGATATTTATAATCAATTCCAGTTATGATTTTCCCTTTGGGATTGCTTTTGCTTAGGTATGACTTATATATATGTGCTAATACAACAACATTTGCTACATACCCTTCTAGCATGATAGCCTTGTTTTGGAAAAAATAGAGATTATGAGCACTCCATCTTCCAACAATAAGAAGGCACAAGGGGGATCTAAATGATGCAACTGGTTTATCTTGTCACTAGAACATCAAAAACGTCATTGGGGGAAGATCCTGCCCATCTCAACTTTGGCTTAAACATATGTCATGAGAGAAAAACTACATGAGCCACATAATTTCATTGTAAAAAAAGTTGATAGTGAGATTCATCATGGGATTTACATAGGGTACATTGATTTGGCCCTTGCCATTCCCACTTTTCTAACTTGCCCCAAGCAAGCAAATTATTAGAAAGAACCATCCAAGCAGTGATATTTACCTTTGGTGGAGCGTATATGTTAACTTGGACAAGTTCCTTCCTTTGGACAATATTCCTCATCAAGAAATGTGCAAAAATATAAATTTATTATAGAAACCCACATGTGCACAAAATGATAGGTCGGCGCTAAAAGGAAATTAGACACCCTTGGACGGTTATATACAAGTTGAGTGATCCTCATTTGGAGATCATCATCAAGAATTCTCTTCTTCTCTCTTCTTTGGTTTGGCTCACACACGCCTAATGTAGGTTTGTGGAGATTGGTTTTTACATGTCCAATATTTTGGGGTCTGAAGCTCACATGTGAAGATTAGGGTTTTTGTCTGTAGCCGTAGGGAGGCTATAGAGAATTTTTGGCTACAACTAATTGCATGCAATTCTATCTATGAAATTGAGGCACTTTAGCCACACACATGATTGTTTGTTGTGTGTAACCAGGACTTAGGATTTCTTCTGACAGGTGACCACAGATTCAGGTGAAAATTGACTGCAGTTGATCGCAGATGACCACAAGCTGGGAAAGTTACCTATGATCAATATTTTTATTGGGATCCTTTTTTTGGATATTGTTTGGATGGTTTTGCTTGATATTTTTGTGATTTAAGAATCAGAATATTGCACTCTCTCTTTGCTAAACATTTCATAAAAATATAATAAGAAGAAGAATTTGACATGGTTTTCCCCCTTTTGGGGTTTTTCCTTGGTCTTTGACCAATCTTGGTGTCTCTATGTGTGAATGCTTTTCTTCTATCGTTCCTTTATTTTCCACTGCATTGATGATGATATTGTTCTTTCTATATAATTTCATATGTTGCTAATGATTTGATGATGTTATGGGGTGAATTCAATATGTAAATGACGAAATGGAATTATGTAAAGAAAAGAATGTTAGGCCCCTATACTACTAGTGTAACCCCTTATTTTTATTAGTACAACCCCCTTATTATATTTTTGTACCCATGTAGTCCCCATATTGCTATTATTGTGCCCTTACATTATTGTTGTTATGTTGGCTCTAATTATATTATGACCCCTTAGACTCCTATATATAGAAAGGAGGTCTTGTCATTTGTATCATCCAAGAATTGTTCATTTGTGTAATGTAAAGGAGGTTCCCCTCGAAGAGGCTTATTTCTAAGGCATTCATCTATCTTTTCTATCTTTTTGTGAGTTGGTTTCATAACATTTGGCATCAAAGCTTTCGATTCTAGGGTTTTGCTGCTCCAAACAGGCCATCATGGAATTTTCTCTATAACTTTGTTTTTATGACGTTTCAGAAGTGAAAAAAAAAAACCATTTGAGGCGAAAGTGTGCTGCATCCTAGGTCCAAATTTCAGAGCTTTTCTCTCTATATTTTCGGAGATATCATCTGAGGAAGTAAGACTTTTTGCAAGCAAGTCATTGTCAGATTTGCACTATAACTATTTCACTACAAAATTGTAGAAGCTAAACCCAAAACCCATTTGAGAATAAATTGTTTTGAACCTCGGCTTCGAATTTCAGATCCTTTCTCGCTATAGTTTTAGAGATATAGTCTGAGGAAGTTAGGGTTTTTGCAGACCCCTAAATTACATTCAAAACAGGTCATCTCAGGAAAATCGTCATAACTGTCTCTCTAAGCATCAGATTGAAATTTCATAAAACGTTACAGAGATAGAATGAACTATAGTTGCTTTTTTATATTTTTCAAATCCAAAGGTCAAACCAGTGACATGTGGCACCTCATACAAGTTTTCTCTTCTAAAAAGGTATATAATCAGGTCATCTTGGGAGATTGTGCATAACTCTTTCTTCGAGAATCCAATTTCAATCAGGCTAGTGGCATTGGAAAGAGGACACAGAGGGCTACTGCTAGTCACAATTTTAGAACTAGAAGAGATGAAATTAGAGAGTTATAGTCATTTCAAGTTCAAGCTCCTAAAATCAAGAAAAAGGTGATATGAGGAAGTTTGATGGCAAGGATCCGGTAAATTGGATACTACACATGGAGAAATATTTTGATCTACATGAGGTGCAACTGTTACAAAAGGTATGTATTGCATCTTCATATTTAGAACCGGATCAATTTTTATGGTATAAAGGGCTTTGTTCTTGTAAACCACTTGTTACGTGGTCAATTTTCATAGAGTAGCACATTATGAGGATACAAAGTGAAACACCTTTTTTAACGAATTGATAAATCTCAAACAAAAGTGTTCAATGGTAGAGCACATTGAGGACTTTCAAAAATTAAATATAATGGTAAATGATATTCCAGAGAAGCAAAGGATTAATGTCTTCATAGGTACTTTAAAGGATAACATTCAACATGAGGTTCGTCTTTGGGAACCTGATTCATTGGAGAAAGCATTCAGGTGGGCAAGAAAAATTGAAAGCGAAATTATGGAAAAAAGGAACCCCACCACTCACGACTATAATTATGGAAGTGTTTCTTCTCCTAGCCTTCCACAACCTACAAGGTTTACACCAAAACAATTGGATGAAAAAAGAGAAAAAGGGTTTTGTTACAATTGTGATAGCAAATGCACTAAAGGTCATAAGTGTGCTAAGAAGAAATTATTTTACATAGAGTATGAAGAGGAGGAAGAAAGGGATCAAGAAACATCAAAACAATAGGATATATGCAAGGAACCAATCCCATAGAAAGAGGAAATGAATCCGATCATATCTTGTAAAGCATTGGCAAGAATTACCACTCCTCAAACTCTCAAGATAGAAGGACATGTCAACAAGAAAAAGTTTCAAGAAGTGAAAGATCACATCAAGAAAGAAGAAATGAATCCAACCATATCTTGTAATGCATTGGTCAGAATTACCACTCCTCAAACTATCAATATAGAAGGACATATCAAGAAGAAAAATGTTCAAGAAGTGGAAGATCACATCGAGCATCAAGAAATGAATCTGACCATATCTTGTAAAGCATTGGAAGAAATTACCACTCCTCAAACTCTCAAGATAGAAGGACATATCAAAAAGAAAAACGTTCAAGCAGTGAAAGATCACATCGAGCATCAATAACAAGTTCTCCAACTTTTAAAGGATAAGGCCACTTTGGTGCAGAATCGAATGAAATAATAGGTAGATCAACATCGCAGTGAAAAAAGTTTTGATGTAGGTGATTGGGTATTTTTATGGCTACATCTCAAGCAAGCTATTTATGAGAAGGAAATGTTGGAAATACTACATGCACTTAAGAATGGTGACCTTACCCAATGGGAAGACACTTCAAGGTAAAAATGGATCATGATAGTCTTAAATACTTTTTAGAACAAATATTATCTCTATAAGAATAGAAAAATGGGTCAAAAATATGTTGGGTTATGACTTTGACGTCATCTATAGAAAAGGGAAGAATTGTTTTGTTGCAGATGCACTCTCAAGAAAGGATGAGGATGTGGAAGCATTATTTTGTGCTGTTTCTATTATCCAACCAGATTAGATAAACGAAGCAAGGGATGAATGGAAGAAGGACAAAGAAGTGTGGCCACTCATTCAAAAGTTGCAGAATATCCCAATTCAAACAATATTGCCATAACTTGAAGAGGAAGGAAAAATCATATTAGAACCTAGAGCAGTCATAGAAACAAGAATCCAACAGCTACAAAATCAATCAATTTTAGAGTACCTCATCAAGTGGAAGAACTTACACGCCGAAGATTCCACATGGGAGGACAAGAATTTTATATAGAAGCATCAAGAACTACTCAAGCGTTGAGGACAACACTTTTTGAAGGAGAAGGGCATGTTAGGCCCCTATACTACCAGTGTAACCCCTTATTGTTATTAGTACAACCCCCTTATTATATTGTTTTACCCGTGTAGTCCCCATATTGTTATTATTGTGCCCCATAGAAGCCCACTATTTTTATTATTGTGCCCTTACATTATTATTGTTATGTCAGCTATGATTATATTATGACCCCTTAGACTCCTATATATAGAAAGGAGGTCTTGTCATTTGTATCATCCAAGAATTGTTTATTTGTGTAATGTAAAGGAGGTTTCTCCCTCGAAGAGGCTTATTTCTAAGGCGTTCATTTATCTTATCTATCTTTTTGTGAGCTGGTTTCATAACAAAGAACAATATAGCCCTAAGAAAATTAACATGGTATCATAGGTGGGCCAAAGAAAAGTCATTAATACTAGCCTTGTGAAGACACCATTAGTAGAAGCAAGAGAAGATGAAGGATACCGAAAATAATGCTAGGGTTTGAAGGAAACCCCGGGCAATATGGTTATTAGGGTTTGATGGATATCATAAGGTTAGGGAATGGAAGAAATCTTGGAATAAGATAAAGGCTTGACTTTTGAAATCTTGAAACCCTAGCATGATCAATGAAGTTTTTCTAACACATGATAGGTTTAGTGTAACCCTAGTTGGGCTAATCTCAATTAGGCCTGGTTGTAGATGAATTCAATGGAAATATTGAAGGCAACATTGTTACATGGATAATGGTTAGTACTAACTCTTGAAGGTTGGTTCAAGAGGGAGATGATTACATCTCATTAAAAGAGGAACACATTGTAGATTTATGTCTTCATTGTTGGGTTGTGTTATATTCTTTCCACGACTAACCTACGTAGTGAACCGGGGGGTTAGAGGGGGGGCGGAGC
>APFE031472591.1:0-16022 GCA_000404065.3 Pinus taeda
GAAACCACTTTCAATCTAGGAAAATCTACATGCCATTGACAACACATAACTGAGGAAGCACATGCATATACCATGCATCCAAAAATGAACAAGGAGATCACACATGCAACCTCTTACCTGCAAAGTAATCTTGTTGTAGTTGTTGATCAAACTGTCTCCTTGCACTTCCTTGCTTTCCCTTTCTTTCTTCTCCATTTTCAAGTGAATGCTAAAGTGCTCCAAGCATGCTCCAATAATGCTCTAATTGTGCAAGAGTGTAAGAGAGCCAAATGCTAAACTGAAAAAAGTTGTACAAAAGCCATGAGTTGGTTCTTTGACACCTTTTTATCATTGATGTCTCATTTTTCTTCATTTTCCTTCATTTTCCTTTAATTTCCCTTGCATGCAAATCTTTGTCTCTTCATCTTTTTTTCTCCTATTTTCCTTTATTTTCAGAACTAAATGCCATTTATTGTCTCTTTGTCTTTGCCAATTCCTTTGCCAATTTTCATAGTCATTAATAAGTTGTAAGTGATGCCCATTATGATGTTTTAATCACTATTCAACTTGGAATACGTATCCCATGACCTTGGTCTTATTTTTATTTACATGAAAGATCAACCAAGGGATGTTACAATTATACATTGCTATATCTAAATAAAACTAATTAAAAATTAAAAATATTTATTTATTAAATTCATTTAATTAACATTAAAAATTTTAAATTCCATCTTTCCTATTGTCAATATATTTTTTTCAATCACTATACATCCCAACAAAATGTAAGATGTTATACTCTTCTTATTATAATTGAACTCATCACGATCATGAAATAACACATCATCCCTAGTTTAAAATCTCTTTGTTGTTGGTAAATTCGATTGTCCAACACAATGGTTGCAGGTAATGTCCATGCCTTGAATGGATAGAATAAGGAAATTCTTATCTAGGGAAATATATATAGTATGGAAGTAGAAATTTATTTTGTAATGCATTTATACAACATTTAAACCAAGAACTAACGCACAACTCATAAGAAAGGACAAGAGTTAGTGCACTATTAATTCAACTTTGAATCCATTGAATGAAGGAATGAGGGAAAGTCTTGTAGGTGTTTAGCAACTCAAAAGTCAAACACTTTTAGTCACTGAACGATGGGGATTAGTTCATAAGGTTCACACAACCTAGAACAACTTGTTGATCATTAACATGGAATAACATCTAGTACCAATAGTGCTTCTTTACTAATGTTTCTAGTGACCTAGTAACACAACACTTAATTATTCTCTCCATGCCACCAATCAAGCAACTGGAGGATTGAGCTATGGGTTTCTTCCATCTATTCCATTGAATAAAAATAGGTGATGACATATGTTTTAAATTATAGGAACATAACACTTAGTCTTAGTAATTCGTTGACCACATAGATTTTCAATGCACCATAAACATAGAGCATTTTTATCCATGTAAAGCCCAAATGGAAAAACCAGATTTTATGGAGATTTTATAATGTGGGTTGTACACAGATTGGGTGTAATATTACTCATTGGTAGGAAATTTGCAGATGACTATGGCTTAACAAAAATCCTGTCTCATTATGGGACCAATTCAATTTCTTATTCTATTATGATCATCAAGCATACTGCTTCCTTCTCTCATCTTTGTTATTTTCTTTCTTCATTTTCTCCTCTTTGTTAAATGCCCCACTTCTTCATCACAACCTTCATTTTTAAGGGGCTATATTGGAAGGTCAACCATCACAATGGTTCAATCCAACTTCTAAGTAAATTTTTGGGCATTTACTCAGTTTGCTGAAAAAATAATAATTAAAAGTGTGTTATAAAATTTTCAAAGAAATGGCGTTGAGGATTCAATTAGGGACTTGCCTCCATTCCTTCATTCCTCCCACATGCATACGCATGATACCAAAAACTTTAACATTGTTAAATATCCTTTACAAATACATCTCTTCTCCCTTTGTGATCTTTCAAAATATTTTTGTAAAATTCCTGCTAAATTATTGCAACTTTTAATTCTTTTACTTTGGAATCCATTCTAATTGAACTTCATATTTATAGGATTTCATGTTTATGTTTTCACATTAAAGAGAATTTAATTTAGTAGTTGCATTCATAATTTCTACGTTTAATGAAATAGCTATTGAAATATAAAGCAAGGAATTTCAATACAGTAAGAATGATGATATGAGGTAGAACAATGTTTGTAGTAGTCGGTACCTCGTAGTAAAGTATTCAAGGCTAAAAAAATGTTTGTGGCACCATATAAGGTTAAATAGCCTAGAGTTCAAAAATCCCCATAAATGAATATGAGTAGATTGATATTTTATTCTCACACACAAATTTTATTTGTTGCTTGATAATAATATACATTTTTATTAATTAATTAATTTATTATTATTTTTTAATAATAGTTCAAAATAGCAAGGGGTATTCCTTATAACCATACAGTATTGTTTTTAGATTTTTATTAAAAATAAAATATAAATATTGAAATTCACATCTATGTTAAAAAAAATTGAAACAAAATATCATTCATACTTTATCTTGAAATACCTTAAAATACAAAAAGTGTAAACAATTTTCCATATAACTAATTAAAATAAAATTTATCAAACACATAAAACCAATAAAACTGGTCAACCATATAAAGCAAATTTCAAATATATTAATCTTGAAACATTAATCAACATAATAAATCTAAGGTTGAAATATAATCCCAAACCTTTTTTATAAATTAAAAATATTAATGAACATAATAAATTTTGAAAATCTATTAATCAACTTAATGAATCCTTACAAAGCATCTAGTAATTGTTTGCTTTCTTACCTCACATACAATCTAAGGTTGGAATATATCCCCATTATAAAAGATATTAATCTTGAAAAAATATTAATCAACGTAGTGAATCTTTACCAAGCATGTAGTGATGGTTTAACTTCTTACATCACATACTAACTCCACATAATTCCTATTCCTTTGATATAAAATTAATTAATAAAATTCGCTATAGCATTCCCATTCCCTTCCTTCAATGACACTATTTATGAAAATAACGTTTAACGTATAAATCTTGACACTATTTATGAAAATAACGTTTAACGTAGAAACCTTAACCAAAATTAGTGTTAGTGGTTTTAAATTAATCTTGTTCTCAACAACGCATATCTTGAAAGAAAAGAGGGCAGGCATAACTGGCCGTAACCCACTTTAACGTGTAAAATTCATGTTCGGTGCAAAAATTCGTGTAGGATGGATGAATTTTAAAGGCAGAATGCATAAAAGCAGGGAAGAGAAAAAAGGAGGGAAGAGAAAAGAAAGAAATAAAATTATTTTAATTTTTACGAGGTGAAAAATAGTTTATTGGATAGATTATTTTTTTTTTTACCAAAAGACGTCTCTCTAAATCGAACTGTAGATTGAATAACTTCTCGACTTTTACAGCAATGGATGAATGCTCAAACTGAGACGATGGATGTGGTCCGTTATCCCCATGTATCACTACAACAACAATTTATTTAATATAATACTCAATGTTATGGAAAATAATAGAATTATGGATGAAAGGAACAAGATAGCGCCAAGAGAGTCGAAACCTGTTCCTTTGTCAATTCGTGGCGAAATCACGATAGTGGGGACTCGAACCCCTAACCTGTCGAATTTGAAAAAGAAGGGGTCGAGGCCGATAATGTTGTCAGGGCTAGGCACGTCCTTCACACGTGTGAGAATGTGATCGAAGAATACGTCGTGCTCATCATAATTTATAAGGAACAATGTCTCATTCCACTGAGGGCTGGATCTCAGCATCTCGTACACCTCCTTCACAAATTTCTGGCCCTCGGCTACATCGTGCCAAGGATGGTCATTTTTGGTGGGGAAGAGCTTGGAATCCATGTAGCGCTGCTCCACAACTACATAATTGGGCAACTTCCCAATCCTCGCATGGGTCTTGAATTGAGCCGAGTATGAGTGGAAATCGCCAATATACTTGAGTTTTCTCAGATTTCTGTAAAACAGAGTGGTCGGGATGTTCTGGTAATAAATCCCGAATGAAAAACCCGACTCGACTATTGATTCAAAGAAGGTTTTCTGTGGGTATCCGTTGGCCAACAGCTTGGGGATATTGATGGTGGCTCCATGGGAAGTCGTAGAATGAACATAGAGTCTGTTGGATTGAGTCAAGGCTGGTCCCGAAGCAAACCACCGATCGAACACTGCGAACTCACTTACGAGAGTGTTATATACGGGAACATCCTCGGGTCTGAAGCCATTCATGATAGTCTGAGACATGTTGGGACCCCCAAGGAAGTCGTGTTGGTGTACATGCACTTAGACTAGCTGTGTTGGTGTACATGCACTTAGACTAGCTATGTTGGTGTACATGCACCTAGATTAGCTCCAGTTAGCTTATTGCTTGCATGTGGCACATGTACATATTAACATAAGATAAAGCGCACTTAGCTTTAGTTAGCTTTAGTTATTGCATGTACAACTAAGTTTAACTTAGTCACTTTTATGTATTTATTCTAAAACTAATATTTTAGAATCAATTTTCATTCTTTTCTCAATTCTTGCTCGCTTCCTTCCTTCTCTTGCAAGCTTGTTTATTGTTTTGCAGATCTAGATCTGTGTCTCTCAAAATCTTACATGGTATCAGATCATTGGAATTTGTAATCAGTGTATCTCAATTGTATTTGCAGGTTCAGAAGATTGAAGCAACAACAAAGAATGGAGTCTAAATTGGAGTTTCCACAATCGGAAATTTTCACTCCATATAATTATTTCGAATGGAAGCCAAAGATTCAACTTCATCTCAGAAGTAGAGGCTTATTTCGAATAACCATGGCAGCGGAAGTTGAACCAACATCGACAATGGAGAAAACAAGATATTTAAATTGCATGGACGAGGCCTTCGACATCCTATGTTTATCTATTTCTCTGGAACTGCTATTTCATGTTGAATCATGTTCAACTCCAAATGAAGTATGGAAAATTTTGGAAGGATTGTTTGGAAAACAGGATGAAATGCAAGGTCACATTCTCGAAAATGAGTTAAACTCAGTAGATCTGAGAAAATTTGAGAACATTCAAGATTTTTTCACAAGGTATAAAGCCTTGTTGGTTCAGCTGAAAGGATGTGGGATCGACAAATCTAAGCAAAAAAATCAGTTGATTCTTTCCATTTTATCAAAACTTGGTCCAGAGTATGCAATATTCGTCTCTACATTCCACACAGTCAGATATGCAACTGGTGCTGCTTCGAAGATGCCCTCACTGGATTCTTTTATTCAGTCTTTGATGCATGAGCAAGATAAGCTCATCAAAATGGGCACACTTAAAAATTCCAAAGCACATGCACTTACTGTGCATGCAAAAGGAAAGGCAAATTCCAAAGACCATCATAAAGGAAAAGGGAAGAAGGATCCTGATCCAAGAAAGGGAGGACATCCCAAACCCCCTGATGGATCATCTGGCTCAAAGGAAAGGAAAGGAACGAAAGGGCAATCAATGTGAAATTATTGCCACCGTGGTTTTCATCCTGAATCTTTATGCATGAAGAAGACTACATATCTTATGGCGCAGACACTCCAGCAACACAATCTTGGAGACCACATTCCTGAGAATGCTAAGAAGAAGTCTGGAGAAAAAGCACTAGATCGAAGAGGTAACGGGCATGCTTTGATTGCTCTTCATTCTCCAGCACAAGAATCGATCATCGATTCAGGAGCTTCACATCATATGGTTTCTTCAAAGGAATCCTTTTCTTCTCTACATGCATACTCAGGTCCTCCCATTCTCATGGGGGATAATTCTGCAGCTGCAGCAAATGGACAAGGAAGAGTGCAATTCGAAGATGGAAGTTTTGAAAATGTATTGCATATTCCAAGGCTTTCTTTGAATCTTCTCTCAGTGTATCAGATGACACACACAGGCAGCAGAAGGAAAGTGGAATTTACCCGAGTTTTCGTGAGAATTTATGACATGCAAACCAATTTGAAGATTGCATCTGGCAAGGTAAATGATCAATCTCGTCTGTATACATTTTCTGATTTTGTTCCTCAATCAGATTCTATTTTGCTACTTACGCATGCAAATGAAGAAAGTAGTATTTGGCACGAGAGATTTGGAAACTCAAGTCTGAAGTTTTTCAACATCTAAAGATTTTCAAAGCGGATGCGGAAAATGAGTTTGGAAAACGCATCAAGATACTCTGCACAGATAATGGGATGGAATATTTCAACAAAGATATCAAGAATCTTTGTGATGAAGCAGGCATACAGTTGCAGCATACAGTTCCTTACACTCCATAGCAAAATGGTGTGGCTGAAAGGAAAAATCGATCTTTGAAAGAGATGGCTAATTGTATGTTGCATGCAAGATCTCTTCCATCGAAATTGTGGGCCGAAGCTATTAATTGTGCCTCATACATCCAGAACAGATCTCCTCATAAATCGGTTACTGGAAAAACACCTTTTGAGGCTTGGACTGGCATGCAACCTGAAGTTAGTCATTTCCGCATTTTTGGATCTTGAGTATGGGCATGTATTCCTCCAGAGAAGAGAAAGGCTTTGGAGCCTCAAAGCAAAGCATGCATGTTTGTTGGATATTCTGATGAAGTCAAAGGGTACATATTTCCTGATATCCACACTGAAGAGCTCTTTATTGAAAGGAGTGTAAAGTTTGACGAAGATATTTCGCATGCACCAGTAGATGAACTTGTTACCAAGTTTCCATCACCACTCATTGATGAGTATGCAGATGAAACTCCAGACCAGCATTCTGATGACGATGAGTCTCTTCCTGTGACCCCTGTTAGACCACCAGTTGTTGAACATCGAGATCATACTTCTGCAAGTAGTTCTGAAGATTCTCAACCACCTTCAACACAAAAATGGTGCAGCATAAGTGATATCCTTGATGATCCTGCCTCTATCCCTCTGTTTGAGGAAGATCCGCAAGCACTCTTAGCTATGGATCCATCCATGCCCATGCATGCTTATGTGATGCATGGATCTGATCCAAAAACTTGTGCAGAAGCAAATGGGCATCCTGAATGGGAAGCCGCCATGGATGAGGAATCAAGAAAAGAATAAGCATCTATTTCTTTAACTAAATGCCATAACCCGAGACCAGAATTTGCAGGGACACATTAGTTTAGAAATGCTTTACAGACTATGCACTGCCAACAATTTGGTCTCCGGATCAATGGAGAAGCGTTGACGGAGATTATCAACAGACCGTTGCCCGATACTGAGCGGACCGTACTGTTTACGACATTGCAGCAATTGGGATCTGGATCCAATGAACTCAAAGGTATTATTAACCCTAAAAAACTATTGTCATATGACTGCAAGGGCAGGTATGTTTACATGTACAATCTGCCCACAAAATTCAACAAGCTTCTTTTGAAAGAATGCCAGAAATTGAGTGTGTGGACGAATATGTGTCCGCATATTGCCAACTCAGGGCTTGGCCAACTTTTATTTTTGTTAAGGAAGCTGGGCAGCCGTAAGGCTGTAGGATCACACCATGAGCATTCATGGTTCGCTACCAATCAATTTATTGCGGAGGTGATTTTTCATGAGAGGATGAAGCGGTATAGATGCCTCACTCCACATCATTCTAAAGCAATGGCATTTTACGTTCCGTTCTACGCGGTCTTCGACATGTCCAGGCATGTAAGGGATTTCAATTTGACGGCGAGGGACCATTCCGGGAGCGAACTCGTGGAGTTTCTGAGGAGTAAACCCCTGTGGAGGAAAAGGCATGGCAGAGATCATTTCATGGTTATGGGACGTATAGCTTGGGATTTTGTAAGAGAGACAAATAACCCGAGCGCGTGGGGCAATAAGCTTTTGATTCTTCCCGAGGTGAAGAACATGTCAAGTCTTTTAATCGAAGCGCACCCGTGGCATAAGAACCAGCACGGGATCCCTTATCCTTCCTATTTCCGTCCCTGGAAGCTGTCAAAGATAGAGTGGTGGCAAAAGAAAATGAGATCGAAGAAGAGACGAATCCTCTTCTCCTTCGCAGGCGCCCTTCGGCCCAGACTCGATAAGGCATCAATCAGAGGGAAAATCTTCAAGCAATGCTCGTCGTCTCCGCGTTGTAAAACTCTGAGTTGCCAAAAGGGTCCAAGCATTTGTCACGAGCCTGTGGAAGTATTGAGACTCTTCACCAAGTCCATCTTCTGCCTACAACCTCAAGGAGATTTCTTCACACGGTGTTCTATTTTTTATTCCTGCGAGATCATCTCGGGGTGAAGGACACGACTACCTAGCAGTTGTATTTTCTCTACTTTTGCTTTAAATTTTGAGGGGGGGTTTTCTTCCCACTGGGTTTTCCCTCTTTCCTACTTTTTTATGCATTGTATATGGGTACCTAAAATGGCTGTGTTGTCGGGACTCATTCATTTTGCATCACACTCACCTATGTTATGCTTAAGGGGGGGTGTTGGTGTACATGCACTTAGACTAGCTGTGTTGGTGTACATGCACTTAGACTAGCTGTGTTGGTGTACATGCACCTAGATTAGCTCTAGTTAACGTATTTCTTGCATGTGGCACATGTACACATTAACATAAGATAAATCACACTTAGCTTTAGTTAGCTTTAGTTATTGCATGTACAACTAAGCTTAACTTAGTTGCTTTTATGTATTTATTCTAAAACTAATATTGTAGAATCAATTTTCATTCTTTTCTCAATTCTTCCTCACTTCCTTCCTTCTCTTGTAATCTTGTTTATTGTTTTGTAGATCTAGATCTGTGTCTCTCAAAATCTTACAAGTCGCCTGCTGGCAAATCTATTCATAGGTGTAGGATTTGCAGAGGTGTTCTCGGAGCCAAAAATCTGGTCTCGTATGGCCTGAAACGAGTGCCCTAGATTCGGATCCACATACTCTGCCTCCTCTTTGAATAAAAGACTCACAGAATTGGGATCAGTGGTAGATATGGGATTCGACTCCTTGCTGGTAACCCCGTCGATTTGTGGATTCAGCAGCTTCATCCATGGCCAAATTCAAAATAATGTGGGCGGGCATCGATTTGTGGATTCAGCCACTTCATCCACGGCCAAACTGAAAATAATGTGGGCGGTCATTGATTTGTGGATTCAGCCGCTTCATCCACGGCCAAATTCAAAATAATGTGGGTGGGAAAATTTCAAAACTTGTTGGGAAAATTCAAATCTCAGTAGTGGTTTAAATTAACTCAATTCACATGTATCATGTGCATGGGGATGATACATCTCGCATTGGCATAAGTCATGGATCAGTTCACATGTATCATGCACATGGTGATGAGACATCTCGCATTGGCATAAGTCATGGATGGTTGATTTACAAAGACATCAACCCAATCCCCGGAAAGTATTTGCCGGAGAAATTATGTCCACGAATTGACAGTCAAAACTGATGTCAGAGTCCTTCTCCAAAAGCGTACTTAATGCTTACCCGTATCTTATGGCACCATACCCCATGGTATCCCATGCCCATCGAGAAATGGTGCAAATTTAATGTCTTTAAGACCGTATCTGACAGTAGTGGATGACATGCTGAACATTCCGACCATACATAAAACCATGCTATGCATTCGAAGACGCATCTGAGATACAACGAGCTCAGCATGCATGTCACTCCGCATTTTTGGATGGTTCCATTTTTCGGAGCAGCCAGAGCCTGTAAATACGGACGACAGACAAATTTGAATTTATATTCACCGCTCGAAATTTTAAATTTGAAATTATATTTACCACCCAGCGAATGTTTTCTTGTAGCTACTAGTTATTTGTTGCGGTTCCGCATCAGAAATTTGAAATTATATTTAACTACTCAACGAATATTTTCTTGCAGCTGCTAGTTATTTGGTTCCTTTCTGCATCAGGTCAAACCGCGAGACGCCGACGAGAAAATGTTCGAGGAATTCGTTCCCGCTGATGTCCAGCTATTGAAGTTTGCTGATATTGAAAATGGCGGGCTGGAACTGGCCGGAAAAAAGATTGGTGCTCAGATTCAGAGTCCTGAGGTCAGATAAAAACTGAATTTGAGCTGAAATTACTCTGTTGAGTTCCTTGTTGGAGAGATCAAGTGAGATTTGTTCTTCATAAAAGCAATGGATGTCAAGGCTGCTACTGCCATGGCCAAAGTTAGCGGGGCTGTCCACGGAGCAGAAGTTCTATGCGGGTTATTGCCTCTGCAAACAAACTTCAGAAGATCAGTTCGTGAGACGTCACAAGCTAATTCCCAAATTCAGTACAGGATCGTCTTGAGAACCAATTTGGCTCAGGTACTTTGATCAGATCATCTGGAACTTTCCACTTTTCATAAATAAATATCTAACTAAGCATTAATTCTATGTCTAGCCATTTGTGGGCATGAAATCCAGATTATAGTTTAATGTTTATTTTCAAAAACACTTCCATTGCAGGTGGTCGAAGTAGAGTGGACGTGGAGAAAACGGATTCAGGAGTTGACACTGTAGGAAACAAATTACTTGCCTCCACATCACTGGATGAAGTGGGAGGAGTGGTCCACTACTTATGCTTTAGACGTTTGTAAATTTCTGTTATGGTTGCAGAACACGTTGATTAATACTAGACCTGTCTTTTCCATCGTTGCTTTGGCTTTGATATTGAGCCTCCTTGTATTTGTATTGCTTCTCCTCTTTCTAGTCCTACGAGTATCAGCTCCTCTGATCGCATTGGCTATGGAGTTTGTGACCAAATTATTGAATGTGTAACGCTAGTATACAAACATGTATATACATCATTCATATGTTTTGTGAACACCTGCTATTGGTATTGATCTAAATCAGTCGGCCACAATGTTTTTGTCTTTGCAAAACACTGCCTATTATGGAAGTTATAGGAATACCGAGAGACTAATGATAGGGCTCGTATTTTTAAATATTATGCAAAAATTCCAGATGGATGACATACAATCTCTGCATAACGACTGGAGAATATCTTAATTCTGAATTTATAAAAGGATTGAACGATGAAATCCATTGACGATGGATGCACACTTATAATCTTTGTATATCACTGGACAATTTGTCTCGTATATTTTAATACGATGTGGACTAAATCTCTTATTTATGAATTTATAAAGTTTAACGATCAAACCCATTGACGATTGATGCAGGCTTGTAATTTCTGCATATCAATGTTATGTGCCTTTGCACAATCATGCAATACTATATTTTTTTGATAATGCTTATTTTTATTTTTATTTAAAACAATTTCACATGAGATTCCTCATTTCTTTTCTATGCCCAAAATAGGGACGTAGATAAAGATTTCAACACCATACATACTTTATGCTGTTGAATATTATAAAGATATTTTTGGAGGATAAGGGTACTTCAATTTGCTCAATGTAAAGGATGTTATTGCCCTAATCCCTTAACACTTGCTAGATTGGGTTTTTAAAGTGGAGGAATTGTATAGCATGAAATTTGAAGAGAAAGTTTACATTTCAAATTAAAAGATTAATTATATTTTGGATTTTTGATATTCACAAATTAAAATAAATTATTATTTTCATATAAAAGAGAAAATATTTTAAAATTTTATGTATATCTCACACATCACAATTTTTACTGTGTTAAGTTGTGAAGATCTACAAATCTTCCTTAAAATATGAACTTTCAATACATTTCAAGGATATTTAAAACATAAAATTTAAGTACATTTCAAGGGGTGTATATAGATGACATTGGTTCACCTGTATTACAATTCATATAGAAATCATATATATTTACTTAAGCTCTACACATGAATGAAATGGGGAGAATTTCAATTGATCGTTTACTTATAATATATATAGGAACCATATGGAGGAAATTCAGTAGAATCATTTACCTTTTCATCTAATATGGATATCATTACTCAATACAATGAAATTGTTTTTCTTTCTTATAAGACTCAATTATTCACATAATTGCAATGAGTTTAAAAAAAATAAAAATAAAGAGTGTATTATTTTATAGATATCATTGTAATTTCCAATAAAGAAAAAAAAAACTATTTAAAACCAAACCAACAACAACAAAATTTTCCATAAAATAAATATAACTTACAAGAATATTTTTTCATAAGAATTATGGAGTCAATGATTAGTGCACATGTGCATTCCTACATTCCTATGCATGACACCATTTGTGAAAGAACATAGAACTGACATTATTTTTAATCAACAAAGAATGAATGAACACTGAAAATGGGATAATAAGGAATCATAGCTCGATTTAATCAATTTTAATCTCAAGTGTTTGTTGTCATATCTTCAAAATAAATAGGCATAAACAAAACATGTTGGTGATATTCATAAATGCAAGAAAGCTAAGAAAGTAGTAAATGCAATCAAAGAGTAAGATGTAAGACAATTTGCATTTTTAAATCCAAACACTAAGAGGCTAAGGTGTTGATTGGAATTGAAATTGTTTTTATCTACGAATAACAAAAGATTTCACCACAACCAAAGTTTTGATCTTCATTTCCCAGTACTAAGACACAATTGTAGTAAATTATCAAGATATGGAGAGAAATTGTTAGAATTCATTTCTCTAATTGTTTATATATATATATGGGTAAAACATATTATAAAGTAAATTTTATCCTTCATGTGAAAAAATTAGAAATGGTTTTCTTTGCAAATTTGAAAAGCAATGTTTTATTTTAATTTGATTTATATGGGAAAAATTGTATACCACTGTATACCCCTCTATCAGAGGCTAAAGGGTTCTCAGAGGGTAATTATGAATTCAAATTTGAACCCTATATCCATACAAACTCTAGCTTAACTAAAATCTAATGCTAGTGAGATAAACTAGAATTACTCTAAAGGAGAAAATATTGTGGAGAAGAGTTCGGAATCTAGAAAAATTTATGGTTGAGGTACTGAAGTATCTCAAGGTTGAGCACAAAAGAAATTATACATTTTCCTCATACTAGCCTATTGAATATGTGTCTCAGTGCAATAAAATGGATACATATCAACTAAAGGTTGACCACCCAAAGAATTACACATGTAGCTCATAATAAATTAATTGTAATTTATTTCCTATTTGTAGTTATTTTTTTCTAAGTACAAGTTTTTTCATTATTTCTAATAACTATAAAAATATGTCTTGGTCTTCCAGTAGGGAAACTAGGCGAGGCATAAAATTTCATTTTCTTTAAGAGCCACACAAAATTTTTAGTAATAGTGTACCAAAAAACCAAAAACTTTGTTTGAAATAAGTGGCCTCTAGGGTTATACTCAAGCAAAAAAAAAAAATAACTAGGACTTGATAGTAAATAACCAGAGAATATAGTTAGCATTCAATATTTTCTAGAGCCTGAGGCTTCCACATGGATATGATCCCCATAATCTCTTGGAGAACAATCTAGAGCACAGGGCAAGTCAAGGCAACCTTCAATTTTCTTTAGTCTTTGGTCCATCGAGTGCACTAACACCTATAGTTCATTCAATTAAAGAAGCATCTCTTCTTTGGAAGTGTTCCTATCCACCAACACATAGCCAAACAACAACTTGAGGTGTTAGTAAAGAATAACTATAATGATTGAGGTGACCCCAAGAGTGGCCTATGTTTGGAACTTGTCTTGCTACTTTGGCAAACACCTTAGAGTTAGTAATTCATTTTTTCTCATGTGAAATGTCACATTCAACATGGCAAATTTCTTCTTGAAGGCTTGTATTATTAAAAAAAATATGTATTATATTGTTTAATTTTTTTTTTAAAGTTTGGTAGTGGTGAGGCTATATCGTGGTCATATCTAAGAATAACATTCGAATAGAGTGGGGAATTGAATCATTGTCTTAAACATCTAGGAGTACCTTAACAACACAGTCATCACCATCTATCCAAAACCCGTCGACATTTTTTTGTTTATTTTTAAATTTAATTTATAATTTTTAAAACTTCTTTTAAATATTTCTTAAATTATCATAAAAATATAATATACAAAATCTAATTATTATAGTTTTAGTTAAAAAATATTCTTAAATTCATTTAAGAACTATGTTAAAATATTATTAAAAAAATCAATTTATTACAATGAAGGATATATATTAAACAACCTAATTATCATATAGATGTGATCATTTAATATATATAATTATATTTAAATATAAAATATTGACGTAATTTACTATTTTATAGTGTAGTTCACACAATGTAGCTTAATTAGTGATCATTCCATTCAAAAGTATTATATAAATTACTAGATTAAAGGCTCAAAATCCCTGTGGATTAAGCCAACAAAAAAAATAATAATCATTATTTTATTTTTTATTTTTTTGGTATATTTTCTAATAAATTTTTCTTAAATATTTGGTAGGGATTTATTAGTATAGAAACAAAAATAATTCCTCAAGTAAGAGATCTAAATCTAGAGGAAGATATAATCGCCAGGAAAATTTGTACATGTATGTTGGAGATGCAAAAAAAAAGACATAAAGAAAAGGATCTTATGATACTGCTTCTATAGAAGAAAAAACCTTTAGATGAAGTAGGGGATGTGTACTTGCCCTTTTCATGCACACATGTAGATCTTGAGGCATGGTTGGTTAACTCAATTGAATCTTTTCATATGACTCGTCCCAAGGAGTGGTTTGTGCGTATGAAAGGTACGATGGAAATGAAATTTTCCTAGGATATTTATTGACAACCAAAACCATAAGATGAGGAAAATTCACATTGAATCTCATCGATGGAAGGATTAAAACACTCTTTGGTGTTCTACACATCACAGTATTGACCATATATTTGATCTCAATAATCAAGATGAGTGATGCAGGTGTAAAAACAATGTTTGAAAATAAAATGTATAGAATAGTTCAAGGAGCAATGGTATTAGCAAGAGGAGTTAAGCTTTGAACTCTATATAAGATATTGAGAAGGACTATTAGTGATGGGTGCAACAATCCCTTTGTTCCTCATAATGGAATTGAAGAAGGAAAAAACCCTATAGTATTTAGAAATAAGACTATGGTATGGAATAAAAAACTGGGACATACCAGAAAGAAGGGCCTTCAAGAACTACATGGTAAAGGTATGGTAGAATGTATGTATAATTACTCTCTATATTTTGATTTATATGAGCATTTCCTATACAAGAAACATAATTAGGTAATATTATCCTCTAGTAGTATGGCAAAAAAATAAATATTGTAGTGGATGCATAATGATGTGTTTGGAAATGTGTTGGTTCAATCACTAGGAAACTATATGCATTATGTCTCATTTATAGATGAATTCTCAAGAAATACGTAAATTTATTTTGTGAGGAATAAATCTGAAGTGCTTGACAAATTTAAAACTTTAAGGCTCTTGTGGATAATTAGACAAAGAGGAAACTAAAGGCAATGAGGATGGATAACAATGGAGAATTATTTGGGAATGAATTTTAGGAGTTCTGAAAGAAGTGTGATATAACAACACATAATACTACCCCATATACACCTTATCACAAGAAGAAAATCTATTTTGGGCCACAAATCTAAGAAGAAGACCTTAGTGAATATTAAAGGATCTGTGGGTGATCTCTAGTGATTGTTAAGGGTCGTGTTTGATCTGTGCAGCAGGCACAGACTTGAGGGACAATTTTGGGTCTATATGTGTATAGATTTGGTGCCATTTCCTATTTTGAGGGATGGAGATACTCTATGTGCAATCCAAGGTAATTTTTGGTAGATTGGTATGATATTTGTCTGTGGGCATATCTCTAAAAGGAGTCGCAGTCTTGTACAATAGTTAGATAGGAGGGTCATAGCCTTGTACCTCAATTAGAAGGTGGTCAAAAGGCCAAAACAATGGATGGAAAGACCTTAGAAAAATATGGAAGCAATAGCACAAGGGAGAAAGTTCACAGTATTTAGGAGGTTGTTAGAGCATTTTGGAGAGGGATAATAGGTTGTTGGAAGCCCTAAATAGGAGCAGAGGCTATAGCAGAGACAAAACAACCCTAAGTTATGTATTGATGATGTGTTTAAGGATGATTTGTTACTAGAGGACAGAGTC